>RJWH01004317.1:0-112162 GCA_004363575.1 Solenodon paradoxus | reverse complement strand
CAGAGAAGTCAGGCAACTTGCTCAAGATGACACAGCCAATAAATGGAGAAGCTGAGATATGAACCCAGGTTTCTGAGCTCCGAGACCTTAGCTTTTTATGAGTCGAAATTCCATCCTTGTGTTTCTGATTAGGAAATGGTTATACAGTCAGGGAAACATTTGCAAAATTATGGCAGCCTTTGCTAAACCCACCTGAATTTTGGAGAATATTTAGAATCTCTAGATGTTCTTTTATGTTATAGAAAATGGAACGTGAGGTCTAGAAGTCAGAAGAATTATGCAAAATGGCTGCTAGTTATTAAAACCAAGAAAACCCATGTCTCTACTCAGTGTCTGTGAATGTTTAGTTCAGTTTAGTTAAGTTTTGAAGATCATGACTCCAGGAATCAACAGCTCCAGAAGAAGCAAGTATAGTGACTTGCAAAAAAGTAAGAGGCAATCCACATTGCCAAAGTTTATCTTAAAGCTGTGGAGAAAACGCGAGTCCAGAAGTGCGAGCCCACGGACCGAGCTCTGCCACTGCCCCGGAATCCACAACCTGGAAGCGGGGACCATTGCACTGGGCAGACTCACAGTATTGGTCGGGGCTCCTTGCTCCCCCAGTTGCTTTGTGTGTGGCCTGCACAGCGGCTGCGCACTGCCAGGCCCTGCCATCTGGAGCCCACGGTACTGGATTCAGAATAGTCTGCTAGCTCTCAGCAGCCTAGATGCTCTGGTGTTGCTTTATTTTGCCTTCTGCAAAGTATTTCAGTTCTCCTCCATAGTAGGAAGTGGTGCCTCCTTTAGAATGTTCTGGTTCTGGCACAGTTAGGAGTAGTGGTTAGGTCTGCTGCCTCTGACAGAGAGCAAAGTCCATATGTATCTCAGGACTTGGATTCACAAATGTTCTGGTTTACTCCCACTCAGCCCAGGATGGAGAGTCCAACAGAAGTCCCCAGAACCCCAGCACATAGCTGTTGCCCTTGATTTCAAAACTTCTCACCACCTTTCCATGAAGGAAATCTCATTTATGACTTGAGACCTTAATTCATCAAAATGAAAAAGCAACTGAGTCTAGAGACCAGGGTATAAGGAAGGAAATGTATAGACCTATCTCATTTATGATCAAAGATGCAAAACTCCTAAATAAACTATTGGTCAATCAAATCCTTAAGCTTCTATTTAAATATATACATACATTTGTTGAAAGTTTATAGGTACATTTATATGTGAAGATATTAAAATTATGCGTAAGAACTGTATAGGAAAGAAAAAACATCCTCATCCCTATTAGGGTGTCTGGCTAGGCCTAAAAATTAAACTAACGAAGACACTACCAGGAAAAAGGTATATAAATTTATTTAATACAGCTTTACATGACACAGGAGACCGTGAGGAAAGGAAGACCCAAAGAAATGGTAAAGACGGAATGTTTTTGACATTAGGGTTGATAAAAGGTGGAAAGTCATGAAAACAGATGAAAGGGTGTGAATTAAGGGTAGTAAACTGAAGGAGCTTAGCAGGGCCTGTTTGTTCATTCTTTTAGGAGGCCCTTTATCTTTGGAGATAAAGATGCCCCGTACCTCTGGGTGTTGGGAAGGCACCTCTCACATAAGGGTCTTGTGATCTACTTCGGGAAGAATGGGGAGGTCAGAGAGTCCTTCCTTCAACTGCTGTGTCTCAGATTCCTTCAGCTTAAAACATTCAGCATGCCAAGGGGCCCTATGTGGAGTCACATCCTCTGAATCCAGTCAATTCACAAGCTGAAGAGAATGATTACCTCTGGGAAGTGAAGAAAACGGGATTGTATGTGATACAGTGTGATATGAGCTGTTTCTGAAATGTTTTCTTTCTTTAAAAATATGTGTATCAATTTTGGCACAATGTTTATAGTCTTATTTTTTCCTATAAAAATCTCTGTGTGACCCCATAACCAATAGTTCACTTACTCTTAAGGCAACAGAGTCTGTGTACCTGGATTGCAATACTACAATTTAGCCATAAATGCTTGGAATCAGTTTAAAAAAAATTGGCAAAATGTTAATATTTCATAGAGTTAGCTGGTAAGTACAAAGATACTCATTATACAATGTTTTATCTATGTACCACATTCTTAACATATTTTTAATCAGTTAAAAGTTTTAAGTTATTATTCAAAGTACTACCTTAGCTTATCCCAAAACTTCCTAAATGTCAGGTTATTTTATTAGAGAGAAAAGAATTCACTTTTCTCTTATTCGTATCCCAGAGCTCACTGTTACAATTCTAATCAAAATAGTGAAATTACACCAATGCAGAATCTCAGCTTTTGGGCAATACAAACCTGCCCTCTGCTGGCCCTGTTGCACCCTCTCCCAAAGTTCAAAATACTGTAAAGAGCAATGAAATCTTCAAGAAGACTTTTTCTGAGCCAGCCATGGTAAGTAAAATCTCACCAAATTCCCCTGATCACAAAAACACTTTAATCAGCTCCCACTCTCTATTAATTTTACACATTATCCAAGACAAAATAAATTCCAAGTTATCACCCCATCAACCCTCCCAGTTTTCTGAACCACCTTGTACCTTAAGTTTTGTCTTCAAAGTGTGAGACCCTTGATTGTCACCCTGAATGTTGGCGATTGACAGATGAGAACCCAGGCTGAAAAGAGGCTTCTGGGTTGAGGGTGAAGGGAGAGGGGAGACAATGACTTAACAATGAAAAAGGGGTTAATTATAGTGTTAGGGGAATAATGCTGGTGGAATGACACATGAAGTTTCTTCTTTTCACATTTAGTTTGAAGTTATAATACCTGTTTTTGGTTTTTAAGGACACGTGCAGGCAGGAATGACGGCAAGCAGGCAAACAGGCAGGAAGAGAAAAGAGGAAGCATTTTTCATTTGTTTAGTTGTTCATCTTGGTTGTTTCCCCCGGGTCCTTGGGATGTATGTATGTAGACTGCATCCAAGAGCCTTTACCACTAAGCCACCAGGATGTGCCAAGAGTGAGTCTTTTAATTAAAACAAAACAAAGCCAAACCAAAAAACATTCCTTTCAAGGATATGTTATGCAAATGTGCTTATAGTTATAAAAAATCTGAAACAATTTAGATTTAGAATTTACATGTTTGGTTGTCAATTATTGTACATCCATATGATGAAATGTTATTCTATTAAAGCCATTTTAAGACTATTTAATGATACAGAAATTATAATAACATAAATTAGATTTAAATTATACACCCATTATTTCATTGACATTAAACTAGTCTATATATATAGTCATATATAGTTATATATGCATGAAAATAAATACACTAAAATATTTGCATAAAGTTATATATGAGTAGGGTGATCATGGGTGAGGATTTTTTTGTTCTTTGTTTTTGTCAGGTGCCACCACTATTTAAGGAACTTATTTGTATTAATATACTTTTTACTAAGTTTTTAAAGCAGCTTTATCAATGAATAATTGACCTATGATTGATAATATATATTTAATTATACAATTAGATAACTTTTTGTGTTAAGTAATACTATTTATTTTTCCTATAAAGATTTCAATTGTTTTTTTTCAAGGAGAGGTACAGTCAGGAATGAAGGCAAGTGGGCAGGCAGGAAGAGAGAGGAGGAAGAAGCAGTTTATTTAGTTATTCATACTGGTTGTTCCCCCTGGCCCCAGGTCTTGAACCCAGGACCTTGAGATCTATGTGGGACTGTTCCCAGGGTACTAGACCATTAGGCCACCAGGGCACACCTCACACTGGGGATTTAAGGAAAAATTTAAGCACACATAAATCTCCCAATGTAGCATATTATTGCCTTTTTCTTTAGCCCTTATCCATCTACATAAAGTTATAACCCAGTATAGTTTGCATTTTTATTTGTCATTAAATATATGGATATCCATATTGCTTATTTATCTTTTTAACCATAATTTTAAATGCCAAGTTAATTTGTGTAAATGGAATTAAATTAAATGTAAATGGTTCTTGATTTTTTATTTAAAATAACATGAAAATAAGTTGGTACAAAACAAACAGACAAACCCCAACAAAATTCATAGGACCCAAGACTGTGGCTTCCAGAGGGGAGGGAAGGAAGGGGAGAACAAGGTGGTTAGTGGTAAAGGGCATTAGAACTCTGGTTGTGGTTGTGGTGTGAAATACACACAGACTGAAGAGCAAACTCAGTATCTTAAAATGTGTCTAGCAATGTAAAAAAATAAGAATAATAAAAATTTTAAAGTATAAGTTAGTACAAAAAGCTTGTTTCTTCTTTTTGAATTATTTCCTCGTGGTACCAAGGAGTGAAATTCTTGATCAAAGACTAGAAAATTTTTCTGCTTCTTGAGACATACCATTGTGTAGCTTTCCCAGAAGGTTTTGACTAATTTTAATGGCACTTGCCATGTGCCAGCACTGGTTTATGCAGCACTGGCTAAGTCCCTGGGTGTAACACCTCATTGTTCTGAAGTCATGCTGTTGACCACTCACCAGGTAGACATTCTCCCATGGCTGGGATCACTGCCTGTTCTCATTTGTGGTTGACGAAGCTTTTGTCTTCACAGATACAGAGTCAAGGAGTGTGACCCCAGGCCCTCTTCCTGATTCCCTGACTGAGCACATGCAGACACCTGAGGCAGAAACTTCACAAAAGGTGTAAGTGTTCAAAATTGTAAAGAGGAACTTTTATTTTATTTTTGCTCTTAATTTTACTTATTTTTTCCTCCTGGGAGGTAGGAAGAGTTGTAGCTGACAACATGCTTTGACAGCTGGAGTTAAACTGTTGTCTAAGAAACAAAGATTCTTGGGAAAAATTATAGTGTGATGTGTTTTCTATTTAAACCATGTTTTTGGTTAGGTGGGGAAACAGTAAGTTTAACAGTGTGGAAATAGCTTTCCCCATTTGTCCATGTATCTGAGATCCACAACATGCTTAGAAAGTAAGATTTGTCAACTCAAACTTAGTTTCTTCTCTCAGCATTTTCAAATTTAAAAGTCAGGAGGCTGGTGTGCCCTGGTGGAGTAACGGTTAGGTCAATCTCCTCTGAAGGAGCGCAGGCCACATTCTCCTGGGTTTGAGTCCTGGACCTGGGAAGGAACAACAAGTGTAAACAACTAAATAAAAATAAAATGCTTCTTCCTCTTCTCTTGTCCTGCCTGCCCCTTTCCTTAAAAAAGTCAGGAGGCAATTTTAAAGGCAAAATACATTGTTTAGGATCAAATAATTGCAATTTGGGGTGCATAGATTTAGGTAGAGACCTAGGATGCACCTCAAGAGGGAAAAAATCAAGAGTTTTTATGGAAGGCAAAGAGGAAGATGAGGGAAATGGTTAAAGAAAATCATTGAACTGAAACTAGAATTCTTGAGGCAAACATCAGGTAGTATAAAAGTTGTCGATTTAAAAGGCTGTATATAACATTTAAATAATGTTATTAATCAATATTCAATTTTGAAAATAGATTAAGATTTAAAGAGAAAGGAGTTAAATAGTGTTAACATGCTTAAACCATTCTTATTTATGCGTAATTGATTACCAATTCTATTCTCTATCAAAAAGTCTGTAGTCATCAGCTCTCATGACTCCAGATGACTTCTCAGATAATTGTTTGCTTGTTGGTTTCTTAAAACAGTTGCTTTGAGGTTGTGCTCTGGTGGCCTAGCGGTCTAATATACCTGGGAGCAGTGTGACATACACCCTAAGGTCAAGACTGGATGTCAGGGGGAATGTGAACGAATAAATAAAAAATAAATAGTTTCCTCTTCCTCTCTCTTCCTGCCTGTCTACTCGCCTTTATTCTTGACTGCATCTTTCCTTTAAAAATAAAAGCAAAAAGCAATTAGTTCAAGCACAATCCAGAGGTCTTTGACCTAGTTAAAATGAGATAGGTAGTGTAATGTCTCTGTAATGGTTAACCAGCTCCATTTTAAAAATGGCTCCACAAATGCCAACTTTTCAAAACATTCATTCAGTTCTGTGTAAAAGAAATAATTTGAATAATACTAATTGCTATCATGTATTAAATGCTTACTATATGCTTACTCTAAACTCATTAACCAGCAGCTCAGCCAGTCTGGCCCAACCACATTTGGCAGTGGCAGCTGGTAGTCATCCACCCACGTCTGGAACTGCAGCCTAGTGTGACTTCCCATGAGCCTCAGTGACTTAGGAACCTGCTCTCACCTGCTTGTGGAATAAGGATTCCCTTCTGGGTCAAAAAAGCTTTGTGTTCCCTAGGAAGAAAGTGAGAAGGGCACTTAGGTTGTGAGACAGTTATCGGAAGAATTCTGTTTTTTAACTTTTCCTCAGGTTTTTTCGACAACGGTTTTGAATTGCTTACAACCTTTCCCTCTGCCAAATAAAGATGAAATAGCCAAAAAGAATTTTTTTTAAAACCAGGAATAAATGAAAAAAGAAAACCAACAATCCACAAAATTCATGATAGTCATTTCAACTGAAATTCAAACTTTCAGACTTGATACAGAAACTCCTGAATGTGAAAAGGGAAAAAAAAAGTTGGGGTGGGGGGAGTAACAAGATCAGGTCTGTGGTTCTCATTTGCAGCCTACTTGTTCCTCAGGGGAAATAAAGGTTTTCCTATGACTTAATGCTCAAGGATACTTCTTCTATGGGTTTTTATATTCTATAGATTTTTATAGAGTGACATTGAATGATTTAAAGACTCGTATATTTACAGGAAATTCCATTTACCTCATTCAACAAATATTTCTCAAGTTTCTATAGAAAAACCCTGGGCTAGCACAGCACAGTAACCATAACACTGCTCTAGCTGAAAACTAAAATGTCCAGAACCAGGCCTGGCACACAGAAGCTGCAGCTGCCACTATTACTGAAATCCATGTGACTGTTTCTTAGTGACCTTTTGATCCACAGAACATAAGTCAATTATCGTCAAGGCACACAGCCAGCCACAGCAATTCTACAAGGGATGAAACTAATGCAGCACATGACCTTTTGGTGACTGAATTTGATCAAGAATAAAACTCAGAGGACACAGAGGAATGGATGGATAGTTATATGTTCACAGGGCAGTCATTCTTAAAGGTCACTATTCTTTTTAAAGAAAAGGTCCAGGCAGGAATAAAGGTGAGTAGGCAGGGAGGCAGGGAGAGGAGAAAGAAGCATTTATTTTATTTGTTTTGTCGTTCACATTAGTTGTCCCCCCACCAGACCTGGGATGCGAATTAGAGTCCTTGGGATATAAGTGGACTGCACTCCTTCGGAGTTGGCTGACCAAACCACTACTACGCCAGGGCATGCCAAGGTTACTTTTTTGAAGCTAAACCTTTGATAAAAGAGATTTCAGTGAAATAATTCAATGTCTATTGATTTACAATGATACATACCTTAAATTTATATAATGTTATGATGTTTGATGTTATGTTCCTTCAATAAAATTTTTTTAAATGTAAGAAATTCACATATATATAAAGATATAAATAAAAATAAATATTAAAAAATTAATTTAAAAGAAGTAATTTAACATCATTCAATTAGATACATAAATATGCTCAGAGAGGCAGGCTATTTCTCCTGCTCCCTAAGTTTTGAGAAATAGCCTGGAAAAAACCCCAAAGTGAAGGCCAGTCTATCTAATCTCCCTTGTTCAGGGCTGTGTAGAGCAAATAAAAGCTGACAAGTATGTAAAATGCCCTCCAAGTGTCTGGCAGAACAGGTGTTCAGTCATGGTTTTTCACTTTCCCTCTTCCTTGATGTCCACCAGAGTTTTTTCTTTACATGTGTCATTCTTCTGAAGTTGGTTCACTCTTTCTGAAGGGGCAGAGATTATGATATATACAATCTACACAGAGAAGTCCCAGGACACAGGTCTGAGTCCACAAAGAACTTGAGTCTTGAAGATACATCTCTTCTTCCAAGAGAACAAAAAGGCAAGAATGTACCAAGACATTTCAATCAGCAGACACCAGCCAACATCAGTCATGTGAGTGAAAACACCTCTGAGCTTTGTCCCAAAGATCTACCTGCCTGGTGCTCCCAACGGGGCCACCATGTACTGCTGTGTAGGTTGATTACTCTATGAGGGTACCTCACAAAAGGGGCAGGTGGGAGCACAAACACAGTCTGTGGTCCACTAACCATATACTGAACCCCAGTGTCGGGCTGCATCTTTCTGAAGGATGGGTTAGAGTTAGAACCCCTTTCTAACTCTTACAAAGGCATTGAAAGGAAACTTCAGTTTTCCTACATTATATCACTTCTGATACCAAATATGTGGAGGGTTTTTCCGCATCAACCAGTCTCTAACTCTCCAGACACCATCTGCACGTACAACAATTCAGTTCTGATACTAACTGCCCAGGGTTAGCAGAAACCCCACACTTCAGACACCAGTCACAAGTCTCAGGTTGTCACCTGTACTTCTGCTCAATAGGCTATAAATCCAGGGTTCCCACAATCCATTTCTTGGGTTTGATAATTTGCAAGGGTGGCTCACAAGATTCAGGGAAAGATTTACTTATTACTGATTTGTCACAAAGGATATTTTAAAGGATACAAATGAGCAGCCAGATGAAGATACATAGGACAAAGTCCAAAGGGTCCCAAGTACAGGGACTTTCTGTCTCTATTGAGTTTGGAGAATGACACCCTTCCAACACAAAGGGGTGTTCACTAACCCAGAAATTCTCTGAACTACTATGATTCAGGTTTTTATGGAGATTTCATTATATAGGCACAGTTGATTAAATCATTGACCAATGTAATTAACTTAAACTTCAGCCCCTTTCCTCTCCTCGGAGGAGTGTGGGGTTGAAAGTCTCAAACCTCCAATGACTGGGTTGGTTCCCCTGGTAATCAGCTCCGCCTCCCACCAAATCACCTCATTACCATAATCTCATGTGTGGTCAAAAGGGTTTTGTTATGAATAACAAAGACACTCTTTTCATCTTTATGCTACAGAAATTACAAGGGTTTTAGAATCTTTGTACTAGGAACTATGGCTAAGACCAAATATGTGTATTTCTCTCATTATGTTGCGATGTCACAAGTACTGAGTGGGTAGCCATGGCCCGGCGCTGCCATCCTCTCTTAGGAGGAGCCTCCAGGTTTGCCCCAGTTCATGAAAAGATGAAGATTGACATGGCTATGGTCAACTGCTGGAGGTTTCCTGAATGAGCAAATGGTGCAGCAGTGAATAAAGATGGCATTGACTTAAGCTAGTTAACCAATCATTGAGGCAATGACAACCCAATAAAGTTGAAACCTCTTTCACTTTGATCCAACTCTTTAGACCATCATTTAGCATACTGTGTATTCAATCCCTCTTTCACCTGTGAGATTATATCTTTTTAAATCCTTTTAAATCAGAGGCTGAACTGTAGGAGCTTCTGACCAGTTCCACACTCTCTCGGTGACTCTTTCACTTCATCTGGAACCCACATGATTCCATTCTCAGTCACTGTTACCGTGATTTTATTTCCTTGCTTCTTACATGTATCATGGTCCTTTTCCTTACTTTTTCACCTTTAGGAGATGGGTTTTACTGAAAAAGCCAAAAGAAAGAAAAGAATCAAAACAGACAAGTCCAACGCACCCAAAGGGGAGAGAGAAGGAAAGGTCCTCAGAGAAGCAGAGGCTGCTGTCGGTAAGGGAGGGTGCTGTGAGGAAGGACCCAGAAGACTCCTAGTGGGGGCCCAGAGGTGTCACAGAGAATCAGCATGGATCCACAGGACCAAATCTCTGTTTTAAGTCTCCTCGACTACACAACAGTTAAGACAGTGCGGCAGCCTTACTTCATGCCAATATCATAGGAAACAGGGATGGAGGAAACTGAGGGGCCTGGAGACCTGTGAGCATCAAAAGAGGAAATGATAAGAATAGCAACAACACCCATTTACTGAATATCCACTGTCTGGGGGTACCACATATATATTATAAAATCCCCATCTCCATAAAGTAAACACTGTTAGTATATCAGGTAGCCGTTGAGAGTGAGAGACGTTATGTAACTTGCATACGATCAAATAGTGAAGTGGTGGATTCAGGGACAGATCCTGCCATTTGACTCCAAATGCATGCTGATGCCACTGTGTCTAGGAATTAGCAACTATATCGTAATCTAAGAATTAGACAAGGAAAGCACTGGGAAAGAGAAGGATGCTATCGTTCTAAATGTTCCCCCAGCTCCCATTCTCCTTGGTTCCCTGTGGTCCACCTTACAAGGAATTCAGATTCCTGTGCCTCTGAAGACTTTCTTTAACCTAAATCCTACACCCATCCATTCCTGGCTACAGGATTCAGAAGACACACCAAACAAGTCAGAGTTTATCTGAAAGCATGACATTAGATAGTCTCCAGGGCCAGATCTATTTTTGAGGTTTGCTTTTTAAAGTCTTGCTTTGTTTGCATTGTAGTAGCACATGACCTGCTTAGTTAGCATCAGCAGGACTGGGGAAAAAATATGTGTGGTCCCAGAGGTGGACTGAGGAAGACTCCTGACAGTATGAAAGGCTTAAACTTTGCCAGGTGTACAAAGGGTAGCCTCAAGCCAGACTTGGGAGGCATGACTTTCCAGCTATGTCTATAGGTGTCCCCTCTGGAGAATTTTGCCCCCACTGTAAGTCAGGGTAAAACAGAACTTTTTTATTTGCACAACTGTTGAATTACAGTTGATTCAACTCGGATAAGACAAGTTTTTCCAAGGATAGTCTGTGGACTACATTTCTCAAAACACTTGGAGTGATTGTTTAAAGGCAAATTCCTACAGAATCAGAATTCTGGGAGTAGTGCTCAGGATTCGGCACCCCAAATAATTCCATTGCATACTGAAGATTAAAAGTTACTGAACAGGATGTATAGAGATCGTGTTTACTTAGCTGTATATCTCTCCCCCATTGCTCTCACCCAGGAAAGTCAAAGGGATCGAAGGCTGAAAAGAAATCTGAGCTAATTCCCAAAGGAAAAAAACCAGGAGTCAAAAGGAAAAGGACACAGAAGGAAGGGAATGTGGAGACGACAACAAAGCTGCATGGGCCTCGGGCCATTTCTAAGGAAACAGAAGACACCTCAGACAGAGATTTCTTTCCTTCAGACTCTGTTGGGGAGGATCCTTGGCTCTCTCCCAAACACGATGCCGAGGAAAGCCAAGTTTCTATAGATGGAAGATCATCACCCACCCAGACTGTAACAGTCACTGGAAATATAGAAGCTGAAGTGGAGGAAAGCCATGAGGACCCTTCCAAGGTAGAGTCCAATGTTCTCATCTTGGTCAGAGGGATTTCTGTCCTCACTATGCACTGGCAGAGAGGGTAAAATTGCATTTACTACATAATGGTTTTATTTGTTCGACTTTGGTAACGTCTGACACTTTTGAGAAGTCAGACCTGACCAAAGATGCAGGATGGCAAGGCCGCCTCTGAAACAATGTATCCTGTGAGGCCCCCAAGTTTTCAGAGCATGTACCCAGCCCTTGAAGAGCAGGAAGTTGGCACAGCACCATCATTCCAGGAAAAGGAGAATAATATAGTCATCAGAGTCAGGCACATATCCTGAGTTCACCTGAAGTTCACGCACTGCTTCCTGCCAAACACTCTGGAAAATTCTCTTTTCCTACACAGCTAGGCCACAGACAGCTTATACACACACATACTCCTTTACAAGGTGCTTTTGCATGTCAGAGCCTTATTGTTCCAAGGGTCTTGCTTCTACTATCAAGCAGCTAAGAGAAAATGTGAGTGAGTGTAAGAAAATTACACTTGAAAATCCTTGTAATTAACCAAAACTAATACCATACAGATACATCTCCCAGTAAGACCAACACAGCCAATGTTTCCTCTCCTGTTGGAATAGGTTACTATTTCTTCCACGGAGATGAAGGTGCTGAACTGAATTCAGAAATTTTGTTCTTAAAAAAAAAAAAAAAAAAATGGTATCTTTAAATACCCCAAGCACACCCATAGCTAGGTTAAACTCACCAAAGCTACATGTACATATAATACAATTCTGCCAAATCTAATTTAATCTTTATAATCACACTTGTGATCCAGGTATAATTAATCCCATTTTACAGACCTAGAAACTGAGACTTGAAGGAGTTAAATGTCTATTGCAAGAAGTGACACAACTATTAAGCAGTAGAGTTAACATTGAAACCCAGGTCCTTTGACTCCAAAAGCAGCATTCTTGTCAGTATTTTAAATTATGCATTTTATAGTCCATGGACTTCCAAAAAGGATTTCAGAAAGACTCTTACCTTTAGAGTTCTCATTCTTCCCACCTGTCCAGATTATGGCATTTTGCTCTGCCTAGCAGATGAAAAGTTTAACTTGTGTGCTAGATTGTCAGCATTTCCTATATTGAGTACCACGCTCCCACTGGAAAAATAAATGAAAAAGCAAGTTTCACCCCAAGTTGAATATAGAGAAGAGTTGTTCAAAGTCACCGTCACAGGCATATTTCTGACTAAGATGGAGGCACTAGGGAAAAAGAGCAAACTAGGATGCTATTCACATAAATCGAGAGAGGCTTTCATGAAAAAAGAGGGTTTGTATGGGATTAAATGTGACTCTGACAATCTGTACCTGCCTCTGGTAAAATAACCTGCATCTAGAACCCATGGTTCTCAGCCCTGGCTTCATGCTAAAATCAGCCACTGAGTAACTTTCAAAAACCACACAGATATTCTCACTTAACTGGGTGGTACATTGATCTCCAGTCATTTATGAAAGCTCCCTGGGTGACTTGGAGTGCAGCTAGGGCTGAGAACGCTAGACAACAAGTACTAGACACTGTGTTGGCACTTTCACTGTTTCCATTAATTCTGGTAACAGCCCCAAGAGGAAAATAATGTCAGGAAAATTAAGCTGTGAAACAAGTAAGGGGGACTTGGATCCAGGTCAATCAGACCCCAGAGCTCAAGCCAGCTAGTGGCAGTAGACTTCATGTAGCTGTGGTCAGTGTGTGGAAACCACTCTGTAATTCCACCTCTTAGAGACAGCATAGGCTGAGGAGGCGGACCCGCTGCTGAGCACGTTGACCAGTTTTATGGCGCTGTCCCTGTACGCCCTAGGCCCTCCTCGCTAAGAGGGAGCACCAGGACAGGCTGCGAGCACAAAGGGCCGAGATGAGACGGTTAGAGGTGGAGAGGAAGAGAAGGGAGCAAGAAGAGCAGAGGCGGCTTCAGCAAGAGCAGCTGGAGAGGGCAGAGAAGATGAAGGAGGAGCTGGAGCTGGAGCAGCAGAGACGCGCAGAGGAGATCCGGTGGGTAGCAGGATAGCAGACGTGGCCATGTTAGTAAACGGAAGGAAAGGCAGGGGTGACCTTCACAAGAAAAAGTGTGTCATTTGGAGGCTCACGCCCTGAAGCAAAAGGCATGTCTCATGTTACTTTGTCCTCAGTTATCCTGGGAGCATCCTGGACCAAAGATAAAATGCAGCATCTTGTTCATGAGGCTTACTTCAGATAGATGTTCTTGAGACTATCCTGGGAGGCGTTTGATTTTCAGTTTAGCAAACATGCTTGAGCCCCCGCCACCCTGTCTGTATTGCTCTTGGCCCTTTCTGAGGACTTGATGCACTTAATTTTCACAACCCTATGAGCCAGGAGTTTCAAAGTCTACTTTATAAGAAAGGAAAATGAAGTTCTGAGAACTTATGGCCCAGAACCCAGACCTGTGTTAAAACTTCCAGGCCTCTAGTTTAGGCTCATTGTGTTCCCGCCTCTGCACTTCAAACTTCCCTTTGAAAACCCAGTCTCCTCTGAGTGGGATGCCCACCTCTGGCCTGCAGATTGCAAAGCTTCCACCAGGGGCGCTGCCTATTGTCTTGTCGCACAAGGATGCTCCAGTGTTTTCTGCCGTTTCCCTAAATCCTGTGTGTTTTGTCAGCTTGAGGAAACAGAGACTTGAAGAAGAAAGACAGAGGCAGGAAGAGGGGGAAAGGAAGCAGAGGCTCCAATTACAAGCGGCCCAGGAGAGAGCCAGGCAGCAACAGGAGGAGTTCCGGAGGAAACTGCAAGAACTGCAGAGAAAAATGCAGCAGGAGGAAGCCGAGAGGGCTGGTAAGGGAGACTCTGGCACTCTTGGCATCACCTATCTGGGGTAAAAATACTTCTTTCCCACCATGGGCGTACACACAAACCTTCCCAGTTACTCCTATTCTAGACTTGAATGCATGAAGTACTCGAAATATGTAACCTTTGTTTTTTTTTTTATTTTTTGTTTTTTTAAAAGCAAAAAGAAGCAGGCAGAAATTAAAGCAAGTAGGCAGGCAGGAAGGGAGAGGATGAAGCATGTATTTAGTTGTTCATCTTGGTTGTTCCCCACCACACCCACTAGCCCTGGATGGCAACTCAGGTTCTTACATTTGTTTTGCATGGACTATACCAGAGCCGCATACTGAACACCCAAGCCACCATGGCACGCCAAGGTGGGGTCGTTTTTGTTTTTCTTTTTTTCTGACTAATATGTATGACTACAGAGAGTTGGATGGAAGACCAAAATAAGGCTCACTTGTGAAAATGAGTGCAGGGTCTGGCTCCCAATTCAAGAGGTGATTGAACTGTGGTCCTGCCATCCCTTTGCCCTTTCAGCATTGCTCAGGAGCTGCCCAAATTGAAGATCTGGCTCTGCTCCTTGGTTCTTTCCCTTGCTGATGGAGTCGGATATCTAGATAGCTTCAGTGAAGGCTTTCAGGTGCACACACGTGTGATCTCCACAGCCTCGTTCTTGAGGAAGAAGGCACTTCAGCAGTGATGCTCTTTGGTCAGTCCAGCTGAGTCACCAAGTTTCTCCAGATGCTGACCTGACACCCCTCCCCAAACCACCTGCACACCACCCCACAAGCACAACAGTCTCTGGAAAATTCTTCCCCACAGCTTTGTATTAATTGCACAGTAGACGTTTGAATAAAGGATTCTTAGATTAGTAAAGTAACTCCAAGGTAATCCCTACAGAGGAGCCAGCGCCTTGCTGACAGGTCGGTTGCACGGTATCTCATGGGGAATCTCTGGGAACTGCACACTTGGAGTTGGATCAGAGAACTGTTTTCTCCATTGAGATCCCTGCTGAACCCAATGCTTTTCTTTTCTGCAGAGGAAGAGAGGCAAAGACAGAAGGAATTGGAAATGCAGTTAGCAGAGGAACAAAAGCGCCTGATGGAAATGGCTGAAGAAGAACGGCTGGAGTATCAGCGGCAGAAACAAGAGGCAGAAGAGAAGGCTCGATTGGAAGCAGAGGAGAGAAGGCAAAAGGAAGACGAAGCAGCAAGGCTGGCTCTGAAGGAAGCCATGAAACAAGCCCAGGAGCAGGCCAGGTACTGGGTATTTGGGCAAAAGTTGCCATGGGGGATTGTTCAAGGGCTTGGCTGCCTGCTAAGTATTTTTCCTACATCCCACAAGCAAGGTTTAAAAGAAAACATTCTTTTGCTGCAAAACAAAGAACTTCACAGCATAGCACACTTGTATTTAAGCTGGAAGGGTGGCCAGAGATCATCTATCTCAGCCCTCTGGTTTATAGATAAGAAAAGCAAGTCCCAGAGGATTTTGATCAGTGCCCAATAGTGTCAGAACTTATCTAAGACTCTCTAATACTGAACCATGACTTTCTCAATATTTATTTATATTTACTATAATTACTTACAGTATTTATTTAGTACCTACTATGTGCCAAACACTGTTCTGGATATTGGGAATTCAGGAGTAAACAAGATAGATGTCTCTTCTACCATGGCATTTACATTCTAGGGAAGACAGACTTTAAACAAGGTTTTCTAAGATGACAATAAATGCCATACAGAAAAAAATACTTGTGATAAGATTGTAGGTGGTTTAGTATATATTGTCTGGCCCGGGCAAGACTTTTCAAAAGAGTTAATATGTAAGGTTAACCATGAATGACAGAGAATTAGTCACTTAAACATCTGGAAGAAAAATACTTCAGCAGGTAAACATTAAGTTCAAAGGTTCAAAGAAAGGAAGGAAACTGGTATAATGGACAAATAAATTTGATGCTTAACTGGAATGAAATGAACAGGGTATAAGAATACTTTCCGATGAGGTCAGAGAGATAGGCTAAGGCCAGGTCTTCTGAGAGCCTTCTCAGCAGACTCAAGCCATCAGGGTCAGTGGCATTTTCCCCTTTTATACTGAGAATAGTAGTGATAAATGCATTTTTTTGACAATAGAATCTCTTAAGGAATATAATTTCAATTTATATTGAAAACTAGATCCCATAGATGTTATATCATAAATTTCCCCTCCTTAATGCAAGCAGTAAGTTATCCCTCTTTAGAATCACCCTAATTGAAAGGTAAAGTACAACACAGAAAACCACATGACTCCAACATTATCTGTAAACAATGTACCCCTCCAAATGTATTTTCCACAATTAAGCTGAAAATAAACTAATACTCTTTAGGGGACAATAAAGATAAAGCAGCCACAACTCTATTTCAAGGTTTCCCACCTAAGGTTGGGTTGTTCCTCCCCTGGACTTTGCTAAGATATGTTAATTACAAAACAGATCATTAGGCAAGACTTCAAATTCAAAATTATGTATTCCATGTATCACAGCAATATGGCTGGGATCATAATATGGAGAAGAAAAGCAAGTTACTGGAGTTGCAATTTTCCATGAAAAGAAAACGATTTAAGTCTTATGAGAAGCTAACCAAGTTTTGAAGGCTAATCCAAGTAGCTAAAAGCAGAAAGCCGAGTAACTGAAGGATGTATGAGGTAGAGCCTCACTCTCTAATACACTCACCAAAGGTTATGATGCCAGCTGACTTATGTGACATTGGCCTATTATCTTCTCTGGCCTATGTCCTCTTCCCTAAAACAGGGGAGTCCCCTCCAGCAATACAAGTTTATTAACTGAAAGTATACCTTACCTTTTTTACTTTTCCAACAAAAGGCTCATATACTGTAAACCTCATATAAAGTTACTAAATGAACAGAGTATGATCTCCCATTAAATGCAAGATCAGTATCCCCAAGTCTGATGATAACTCAAATTCAAAGTTCTTCCATTAGCTTATAAGGTCAGTTTCTAAGATGCTTAATCCACATTGGGATTGGGGGGGTGATGTCTCCTTAGGCAAAAAGCTGCTTTGGAAAAACAGCTTCATTTCCATCAAGAACTCCGTAAAGAAGCCAGTGGCCTGCAGTGGACACACAACATTTCCAGACCATGGGTCTACTCTTATTTCCAGTTCCTACAAACACCCAGACCTTGAGGGCTAGAAGAAAACTAAAAAGTAAGTTGGGACAGAAAAAAGAGAAACTCCCTAAGTTCCATGAAGCCCAATTAGCTCAATTTCATAAGGCTCATCTCAACCCACACCTAACTGCACTCTGAGAGTTCCACTCCCACCACCCTTCCCAGCGTACATACTTTACTCAACCCAATTAAAGTCTTTACTCACCTAAGTGCTTTATGCTCTCCAGAACTACATACATTCAGTTCATAAATGCTCGGTTAGTGATGTGGTCCTACAATAGAGTATTTTATTTCAATCAATGTGTCTGAAAGAGTTACAGGTAAACAGAAATTCTTCAATGCAAATTATTCTGAATTAGCAAACAGGAACTAATTTATCAATGTATTAATATTTATAAGGCAAAACTACATTCATTTCTTTCTAAGAATCTAAAACTTAATGGTTACTTAAAAAAGACAACCCTTGATAAGTGTTCATTTGAGTAAAATGAACTGTTTTGTCAGAATATTCTCACATCCTCACCATAGACTCCAGAGCTGTACGTCCAAGAGCTGCGGCTACCTGTACTTAAGTTTAAACACGCAATTCTCCAGTCATCCTACACACATCTAAAGTGCTCAGTAACTGCCTGTGGATCATGACTAACATATTGGACAGCATTAGAACATTTTTGCATCACACACAATCTATCGGATAACACTGTTCTAAGAGTCCTAAAAATTAACAAGAAGAAATTTTGCTAACAGTGCCTCTAAGAACCAGACACTCACATTTCCCCATTTAAAAAATGGGTTCTAGCTGGCTCTAGCAGAAACTCTTAATTAGTAATTTGTCTTTCACCTCTCTTAGTATCTGTCATACTTACCGCTCTCATACTTTCATCACTAAAGTGGATGAAAGAGCTTCAGCAAAGACGATAAATGGATGTTAAAACAAGTATTTTCCCACAAATTTTCTTTAGCCCTGGTCTAGTCTATACTTCTCTATCATAGATATAAAACTTAACAGTTGCCAACAATACTCTTATTTCCCATTAATGCTGTTATATTAACTTTCTAAAGAGACTATACCTCTACAATCCAGAAATCAGCTTGATTTTGATTCTCTGTCGGTACTGAACTTGCTGAGATTTGATGATTACTTTTAACTCCTTGCTGTAACACAAACAGAAACAGCCAAAGCACTGGCTATCATAATTAAATGTCATACATTTTTCTTAACCTTTTGACCCTACTTGCACATTCATTGAATTCATTCAAAATTGAGAAAGGAGCAGCTGAATAATTCAACCAAGAAGAGAAGAAAGAATACTAAGGTATATCCTAGTGGGGAAAATTACCATATGCTGACTTTATTTTCTCCCTTCCTTTATAAATTTAGGATGTTGCAGTCAAGCAACAGGTAGAGTGGATGCATTAAATGCCATTCAAGTTCCCTTCCAAATCTAATGTCCTATTAAATTGTTGCTGTGGAAAGCCTATCTTATTAACACTACTGCACTAAATAAGTACATTTTTAAGTTAACCATAGCAGAGTGTAATGCATTTCAAAGAATCCAATAAACTAAAAACAAGAAAAATATTTCCCCAGTAACTAAGCTCTATCATCTAAATGCTGAGAGCCTTCAGAAATGCAAACAAAATTAAGAAACAAAAAACAGGTGCGCCCTGGTAGAGGCGCGGTTAGGTCAATCGCTTCCAAAGGAGCAAGTCACACAAATTAAAACGAGGTATCATTTTATACCTGAGAGACTGGCTAATATCCAAATGTTTGGAAACAACAAATGCTGGTGAGGATGTAGAGAAAAAGGAACACTTTTACACTGCAAGTGGGAGTGCAAATTGGTGCAACCCCTATGGAAAAGTGTAGAGATTCATCAAAAACTTGAATCCCATATGATCCCATTATTCCACTTCTGGGCATCTACCCAGAAGATAAACACTGATTCACAGAGACTTATACATCCCCATGTTTATTGCAGCCCTATTCACAATACCTAAGAACTGGAAATACCTAAGTACCTAATATCAGATGAATGGATCAAGATGGGTATATATATATACAATGGAATACACAGCTCTAAGAAGAGATGAAATCCTGTCATTTGAATCAACACGAATGGATCTAGAGGGGATTAGGCTAAGTGAAATAAGTCAAAAGAAGACGGATACTCACTCATAGGTGGAATGTGAATAGACAAAACAAAGAAACAAAGGAACAGATGAAACAAAACCAACCCTTTTGACGCTTGCAATAGAGCTGTTACCACAAGGAATGAATGGGGCGGGGAGGGGGGCACAAGTGGTGGCGGAGCCCTCTAGACAATGGTGACACTTGATGGTTTGGTGGGGGTGCGGGGTGTGGAAATATAAGGAGCAAGTCACATACCCCTGGGTTAGAGTCCCAGGTTGGGGGGGGGGGGCGGCAGTAGGTGTAACCAGTGTAATTAAACAACAAATAAAGACATTTCCTCCTCTTCTCCTTTCTCTGCCTGCCCACTCGGCCTTCATCCCTACCTGTACTTTTCCTTTAAAAATATTTTCCTTCAAGAAAACAAAACACAAAATAAAAATTAAGATACCAAACTACATATTTATATATTCAGATAGTTCAATGAGCCAGAGTTCTGACAGAAATAGGCTCTGAGGATTTCCTAGAAATGGACCTAATTTCATAGTCACTAATATTATAAAAACTAGACAATGACCTGAAAGCTCTAAATCACTAGATGTGGGGTATGCCTCTGTGGCTCAGGCAGCTGAGACTCAGGTGGACAGACATGTGCAGCCCAAGGACCTGGGTTCAAGTCCCAGGGCTGGGGTGAAAAACCAAACGAACAACTAAAGATGTTTCTTCCTCCTCTCCCTTCCTGCCTTCCTCCCTCTCTTTAAATTAAGTAAGTTGCCTAGACTACATATGTATACAAATATTTTTCAGTTAGGGTCAGATATAAGAATTTATAAGGCAAGCCAATTAGTTTTCAACAGATGACTTGAGGAGGGTAGTTAAGCTCTAACAGTTTATAAGATGTTTAGAGATAGGTTTTATTTTATTTTCTCAAATACTCAAATGACATTCTATTTGGGATAACATGAAATGGATTATGTGTATACTAAATATTGTCATTCATTAAGGAACTAAAAGAAAATTAAGTACTCTAGTAAGAACTAATTTAGTATTTTAATTTTACACAAAGTTTAAATATATAAGACAGAAATAAAAGGAAAATATAAACAAAACATACCAAATCTCAAGAGAACATTTTGCAAATTGTTAAAGAAAAAACTAAAATTATCAAATAAATCAAGAATTTTTGGTGTGCCCATTTTTCCATGCCCATTTATTCAACATGATTGGGTAACTATCATATATATGCACCACACAGGAATATCAAGTTAAAAAAATTTTAAAACAAAACAAAAAACACAGAACACGGAGTATTTAAAAAGGTGTTGTGGCCTTAATTAAATCCTTGATTCAGAAGGCACTTCATTAACTTTCAGTGCTTCAAAGTCATGATCATCATCACTGTACAAGACTGAAGAAAAAATTTATTTGCACAATGTACAATTTCCAGTATTATGTAAGAAAACCTTATGTTTAGGCATTTTTTTCTGTACAATTAAAAATAAAATAAACATTTGTACGGTTTTTACAAATATTTTGTTTATTTTAATGAAGCTGGTACAGACAATGTCCATTTAAAACCCATGTCCCAGGCCAAAAAGTACAAATAAAATCAAAAAGAGCAGTATTCTGTTGGTATACACTTCTGCATGAATAATTTTGTTAACTGCTAATGAAAATCAGAACTTTTCTGGGATCTTCTGACAAGATTTTCCTTTAATCTTAAATGCATTCTCTTCAGTGAAGCCATCTTTGGAGTTAGTCATTACTCTCATCTTATTTGACATCTCGTCTCCAACCGGATATTCCTCTTTTGGTCCAGACCCTCAGACTTTAAAAGTAGCTTCAAGTTAAGGAAAGGTCATTTTTCCACAGTTCAGTTCTCTGAAAAACGTCCATCTCCCACTGAAAGTCATAGTCCAGGAGTGAAGTAATCACATGCTAAAACTTCAGGGTCAATTAAAAAGTCATTATGAACACTCGCATTGGTTGATCCTATTTATCACAAACCTGAAAATGCACAGATCTGGAAAAGGTGGGCTCTCTGTGCACACATGAAATTTTTGAAAAGGAGAGGGCAATATGAAGGGGTCTGAGGCGTGATCACCAAAAATCAGCACAATGAAAACAAACAATAATAATGGGCACTAGAATTCAAATTACCAGATGTTTTAAAGAGATGGGGTGCCAGTTTTCAATTGTTTTGAACACCACATTACAAAAGAATTATTTTTAAAAATAAAAAAGGATTAAGGGAAAAGAAAAAAAATAATAAAAAGATCTAAACCGCTGAATGACCCCCTGTTTGTTCCTGATAAACTTCAATCACATCTTCTTCCTCCATTCCCAGCTGTAAGAGGAGCGGGGGGAAAGTATGTTAGTTGTAGAATATAAACCACTTTTTAAATTAGCTGCAATATGTGGCCACTCTTTTTAAAGTGCAAAAAGATGCAAAATCATCCATAGTTACACTGCTCTAAGATTAAGAATCTTACTTCCTGCGTACTCTGGTGGCTCAAGTCTCTGGCTGCAGTACAGTCCAAGTAAAAGCTCAAGGACCCAGGTTCATGACCAACCTAATCTGGGGGAACAACTGAAGTGAACAACGAATAAAATGCTTCCACCTCCCTGCCTTCATTCCAGCCAGTTTCCTTCCCCTTAAAAAAATTTAAAAAGGCACCCCCTGGTGGAGTAGGAGTTGGGTGCAGTCCATATACATCCCAAGGTTCCAGGGTCACAATGAACAACTTAAAAAAACAAGTGTTTCTTCCTCTCTTTTCCTGCCTGCATCTTTCCTTAAAAAAAAAAAAAAAATCCTGTTTCCTTTATGCTAAAGACACAGATATAAGTCTGTCCTTCTATGAAGTTATTATTCTTAGTTTGCTGAGTCAATTTCCTGTTTATTTACTATATATAAAACTTAAGTGTTTTTGAAATCAGAAAGGCAGAATATGTCTTCAGTAATAGAGAATATGAAGCTATCAGCTTCAAGAAATACATTATTAGAGATGAGTGAAAATAGTACAAGGTCACTCCCTAAATATTCACCCTTTCCTACTAATCCATTCTTCTAAAGAAACAATCTCTTAATAGTGAGAAAGGTGTCACTAAAACTGTAACACTTCTATCTACTGTGTGTCAAAGAGCATGCCAACAGAGGACAGTGAAAATTCAATGAGTCTGGAATATCATATTGTGTCAGAAAGAAAGTACTCAAAAAGTGAGTGAATACTGCATCTAGGGAGAAAACTTTGATGAGAAAGGATATTCTCATATTTTCAAAGTATGTTCCTACAAATTACAACAGGAAAAATAGTATCAATCATAGCAAAGAAAAAAAAAGACAATTAAAACTGAATGACTAAAATAACATTACTAATAAGGGGCTTCATGTACACCAGGTATTACGCCCCAAGAAAAGACACATCGCCATTTATGCAGTATTGCAGCCAAAATTACCCAACCTGCATCTGGTCACGAGGAAAGAGACAAGCCCAAATTGAGGGACTTACTACAAAATAATGGGTTTGTATTCCTCAAAAATGTCAATGTCATAGAAAAAGGCTTAGGGACTGTTCCAAATTAAAGATGATTAAAGATGTCTCTAAATAAAACACATGATACTCAACTGGATCTTGGGACAGGGGAAAACGCTGTTATAAAAGACATAATTGGGACAAATGACAAAATTAGGTTGTAGATTAAAAGTATTCAAACTGTGTTAATGTTTCCTGATTTTCATTAACATACATGGTTATATAAAAGAATATATTTGCTCTCAAAAAGTACAGAGACTAAAACATTAGGTAGTAAGGGGTCATGGTACATGCAACCTATTTCCAACTGGGGAATACACAACACACACATATTCACACCATGGAAAGAGAAATCATTAAGCAAAAGTAGTAGTATTTAAAAATAGGTGAATCAGGAGAGGGTATCCTGACAACTTTTCTGAAGTTGAAAATTATTTCAAAATAAAAATCAGCAGAGATGAGCGTGCTCCTATGGCTCAGGTGGCTGAGTTACTGGTGTGAGGACCCATGTTCTCAATACAAGGCTGAGGTGAAAAGTCAAACAACTCAATAAATACAGATGCTTCCTTCTCCCTTCCTTCCTCTCTCAAAAAACAAAGACAAAAACTAGCAGAAACATGTCAAAAAGAACACAGATGCCAACTTGAAGGGACCCCAACTGATTAGTATCGAAAGAAGAATATTCACAATTTCAAAGTACCTCCAATTACTTATTAATTACAAATGAAATCTTGATAAACTCGGTAGTTATCACCTTAAATAAGTGACCAAACTTCTTATTACCCATAAGAGGACAAGGTGTGACATACAGTTTCACTCTGTGCTACTCCCACCAAAAACACAAAACAATCTAATAACAAGGACACAGCAAACAAACCCAAACTGAAGGACACTAAAACCTAACTGGCCTGGGTACAACCTGGTGGCCTAGCAGGTTAGTTCACCAGACTCAGTTTACATGCATCCCAAGTACCAAGGCTGGAGACCTGGAGCCAAGGGGAACAACCAAGATGAACAACTAAATGAATAAAATGCTTCTTCCTCCTCTCTTCCTGCCTATCTGCCTACTCACCTTCATTCCTGTCTGTACTTTTCATTTAAAATAAAGAATTTTTTTTCAATTTAGAAAACAGTCTATATTCTTAAAAAAACAGCAATGTACTGAAAAACAAAGACTGAGTAACTGTCCCACATAAAAGGAAGGTAAAGAGGAATGATAACTAGTTAGAATATACACACTGACTGGGATCGTCTCAGGTCAGTTAAAAAAAAAAATGGATAGGACACACTGATGTGACTCAGAAGGCTGAGGCAGCTAAGATGTAAACCATAAAAGCCCAAGGACCATGGTTAGAGGCTGGGCGAGGAGGAACAGAAAAAAATTGTAAAGAACCTCATTGGCATAAACGGCAAATCTACTTTGATTGCATGGTTGGTAACAGTACTGTATCAATGTTCTATCCCCTAAATGTGATAACTAAATAGTAGTTATCAGAAAATAAAACCAAAATACTTAGGGTGTCAATTCTTTTTCTTTTTATAAGGAAAGGTGCAAGCAGGAATGAAGGTGAGCAAGCAGGCAAGCAGAAAAGAGTACAAAGTAGCATTTATTTTCAGTTATTCATCTTGGCTGCTTCCCCCAGCCCCAAGTCACAAACCCAGATCCTGGGGATGTATTTGGTCCATGCCAGTCAACTTAACTACTAAGTAACCAGGGTATGCCTAGAGTGTTAATTTGATAATCTGTTACCTGCAAATTATTTTTAAATGGCAATAAAAACAAAGTAACAAGGCAAATGTAAAAAGCAGCAGATTAATAACTGATGAATCTAGGGAAAAGGTGAAAAAGAAAATAGTCTCATAACTCTCAGTGTGTATTGCTTTCAAAATAAAAAAATGAATAACCATATATCATTCCCACTATCAGAAATATCAGAAATAGTATTTTGTATTTGAAGGTAGAATCTATATAAATACACACATATTCTCTTTCACACTATTACTGTCAGATGCCTCTATAGGGGTGAGGGCATACATAAACAAAAACAAATAATAAAGACACAGAAGCATTAAAACACATACAAACCAAGATAACAGAATCAAATATATATATATATATATATATATATATATATATACACACACATACAGAGAGAGAGAGAGAGAGAGAGAGAGAGAGAGAGAGACTAAGTTTCTGTATTAAGTTCCCAAAATGCATCAAAGTCTTCAAAATGGATCAAAAGTCAAAACCAAATGATTAAGGTTACCATCACTATGAAAGTGTACCAGAAAACTGCCAAATCTGAGGAAAATCTGTCCATCTTCAAAAAGAAATAGTATTTCCCTTTCAACAATTTCAACAACTACTTAATTTTAATTCCCACTTTTCTACCTCTCTTTTTATTGGCTTTTTTTTTTCTGTTAAAGGGAGGAAAGAAGAGAGAGGAGGAAGAAAGAAGCATTTAAAGAAGAAAGGAAGGCGGAGGAAGAAGAAACATCCTTAGTTTATTTTGATTTTCACCCTGGTCCTAGGGTTTGCAGGCTTTACAGGATCCACCAGTCAATGTCTCAGCTGCCTGAGCCACCAGAGCATGCCCCTTATTGGCACTTTTGAAGGCAATATATGGAAAGTTCAACCCAAAAGGTTATTTTCCTCCTGACAAATGACAAATCAGAGTGTATTCACAAAAAGCGCAGTTTAACATCAGTGAACATAATCATTCAATGCAGAATTTAAAATTTTTTTTGACTCAAGAAATTATACTCACTTCTTTTGGAGTGTGATTATCAGCAATTCTCTGACCTTCAAAGAGAAACCTGAGTGAATTCATTGGAACTCCCTGAAAAGGTAAAAAAAAAAAAAAAAAAAACACACATATAAATATACACACACACAAATCTCAGAAGATAGAATAGAAACTTGGATGCACAAAAAGCATATATGGAAGTTTCAACAAGGTACATAAAACATGAAACCGTCAATTTTATCATACTTACCATATACTAAATACCAACTATTTGCTAGATAATGCCCTATACCGAGTACTTTATATGCATGAGCATAAATGTTCATCACAATACCCTGGAGGGTAGGTATTATTACCTTATCTTCATTTTAACAGTTGGGTATCTAAGGCTTGGAGAGGGCACACAACTGCCAAAAATTTAAGCCCCAAACTGTTCCTGAACCTGTGTTCTTGATCACAATTCTATAATTTTCTCTTAAATTTGCAAATTAACAAAAAAATAAAATCAGGGCACACCCTGGTGGAGTAGCAGTAGATCAAACACCTCCAAAGAAGGGCAGGCCTGGTTTAGGGGTCAGCAGGGAGAGGCATGACAACCAGTGTGAACTAAATAAAAATAAAGTGCTTCTTCCTCCTCTTTAAAAAAAAAGAAGAAAAAGAAAAAGGAAGATATTAGATGAGCACTGTCACTAACTTCCAAGCAAAACTCATTAGTTTTAAATGAATTAAATCATAGAAACTTGGTAAAGCATAATACTTAGTCATATAAGCTACAATAAACCTGTGAAGGGCTAGACAGCACTATCACAAAAAAATACTATAATGTTTTTCTAATCATTTATTCAACAATACCAGCAAAAGGGAAGAGATGATTTATTAAAAAAAATTTCACTAGTAAGTACAAATCAAGAATTCTTTATTTTAGTTGCCTTAGAGGCGCGGAGGTAGGGCTGAGCGGTTGGGGCACAGACCATGTAAAACCCCTAGTTTGTGGGGGTGAGGGTAACCAAAACAATAAACAAGAAATCAAAGTGCTTCTTCCTTCTCTCCCTTTTCTCCTCTTTAAAAAATCATTTATTTTATCCAAAAGTCTATAAAAATTATGCTTAGTAATTAACATACTAAGAATTTCACTGTGTTTAAACACTGTCCCAAAACATACAAATCAAACTACACTGCAGAATACACTATAAATATATGAGACCATGCAAACTTGCTTCTTCATTTGACTTTAAATTCTCAGGGTTATCTGAAACAACAAGCACAACCAACAAAGTCAAAATATTCTTTGATTTTAATTATAGGATCTTTTAATAAAGAAACATCTTGTGTTGGGGTCACGAAGTTTCTATACAAAGCAATCTATAAAATCAAAATGAAACTGATTCAGTAAATATTTATTTTATACACTTTTTAATCTCTACTGGGTAAATGTTGCATAGTTCAGATAAATTAATTTTTCTATTTCTTGTATAGCAGCAAATATAAGAAAAAATTTTTGGTGTGCTCTGGTGGCTCTGCAGTTAAGCCTGCAGCTCCAGATGGTATAGTCCACATAAAGCCAAAGGATCTAGATTGATGGTCAAGGACGAGGAAGGAACAACCAACATGAACAACTAAATGGATAGATAAGTGCTTTTTCCTCCTCTCTTTTCCTGCCAGCCTACTAGCCTTCAATCCTGCCTGCTTCCTTCCTCTAAATAAATAATTCTTTTTAAAAAATTAACAATTAGGCCCTGGTGGAGTAGTAGTTTGGTCAGTCAACTTTCAGCCAGCATAATACACATAACATCCCAAGGACATTGGTTCAAGTCCTGGGGCCAGGGAAACCACTGAGATAAAAAACTAAATAAAGTGTTTCTTCCTCCTCTTCTGACTGTCTACCTCTGCTCATCTTCATTCCTGCCTGCACCTTCCCTTAAAAAAAAAAAAAAACTAATCTGTGTTAACAAAAGTATAAAAACTTTTTCTAAAGACTGTATACTGTGAAACATAAAAAGAAAGTTGGAAATGACACTAAATTGATGTTTTATTTTAAAATTCTGCCCAAACCCAGCATATTCAATTTGGATCAAAGCTTAGTTTTCACGTTAGTTTTCTAAATTTACCTCTTTACTTTGCACTGTTTTTCCTTAACTCAACTCTTTGGTCTACAGATGGGTGAAAGACTATATAAATTTCCTGAGTTGCCCTAAGTAATGAACGGCAATGTAACTAAGTACAAGCGTAGAGCACATAATGACTTCTCAATATATGTTCCGTTCCCCTGGTGAGTATCATCTCACTTTTAGCTCCCATCAATATTACAAATGTCAATTCACTGAGTTCACATTTAATAAGATTTTACTAAGTTTAACAGTTAATAGCAAAAACTAGAAAGATGGAAAAGTTTATTGTACTTATCCTAACACCTCTGTGATCTCTTTTTTCTGGCAAAAGTGGTTTTTATGTAAGTTACAAATTTAAACTGTAAAAAAAGCAAGCCGTCTAAAAATAAAACCTATAAAACCTGAGTTAATATTAGATATTACAATTCAATTACTAAAACATATTTTGAGGAGTACCCTAGTGCAGTAGCAATCAGGTCAATTGGCTTTGAAAGAGCACAGGCCACATACCCCTGGGTTCGATCTAGTCCTGAGTCCAGGGGAAAACAACCAAGTGTGAACAACTAAATAAAAATAAAATAGGGTGCATGTTCCTCCTCAACCTGCCTGCCTGCCTACTTGTCTTCATTCCTAAATTTAACTTTACTTTAAAAAAAGAGAGAAAGAAAAAATATTGTCTTTTATAATGCTAATTCTAATTAAATTTATTAAAAATCTACCTTATTAATAATGGTAACAATGTCGAGCATTGTTAGGCATATTAAGAATTTATGTAAGGTCACTGTTATTTCATCTTCATGAGATGAGCACTGCAATATTCTCATTTTGTTAGTGGAGAAACAAATTATGTAATCTGTCTAAGGTCCCATGGTTAGACAGTGGTGGAGCTCAGATTTTAATCCAGACAGGTTAATAGAATTAGTTATTGATCAAATAATCTAGCACACAAAGGTCCCAACCTCTAAGGAATTGCTACTAATAAATTAGAATTCTTTATGATTTTTTTAAAAGGCAACCCCTTGATGTTGAAAATATGGAATGCAATTAGCAATAATCTGTAGGATTATGTATGAATAATAAATTAATAACATTAAGCACTTATATTTAACATATGATTAAGTACCCATAATTGGAAATGGGAAATTTTATAGTGATCACCAAAATAATTTGCCTTTATTGTCATTTACACTGGTAAGCCATCAAAAAAGAAACATTCATACAGCTATCTTTACAACTCTAAATTATTTTTTTCAAAGTAGTTTCACACAACTTACGAATGAAAATTTTGAAGTAGGCCATAAGGGGGTTAAAGCAATTAAACAGGGTATAAGGAGTATTCTCCTTGAGTTGCTAATGGTGAAAATAATAAAAGATTACTTTTCTTTAGACAATTTTCCTTAAAAGAAAAATTGACATATAAAGCACTGTACTTCATACCAAAACATACAAACCTGTCTTTGACAGTAAGATTCTTTCAGTTTCTTGAGATGTGTTGTCATTTTCACTTTGAAGTGAATCTCACTGCTATCCTAAGGAGATAAAAGAAAAAATTTATTCTTCTTTGTATAAACGGTTTGCTTTGCTAGAACCCAAATTATTTAATTACAAGTATACTAAAAAATAAAATCATAAATCTTGTCATCTTTATTTTCCACCAAAATATTATTTAGCATTCCAAATAGGTTTTATCTATTTCAAAAGAAATTTAATAAAAACAAAGGTAATCTGTCTTGGGTGTTAAAATTAGCAGTATAAAAAAAAAAGCATTATGCCATAGAACGCATTCCTTCATAATTGCATGTTTATTCTATTTTCAGAATAAAAGAATTTGGTGCGCCCTAGTGGCTCAGGCATTAAGCTGGCAGCTGGGTTGAAGTCCATGTAAAGCCCAATAACCCAGGTTCAAGACCCAGGGCCAAACGGAAACAACCAAAATAAATAAATAATGCTCTTCCTCCTCTCTCTTCCTTCTTGCCTGCATCCTTCTTCTTTTTAAAAAAAAAGGCTGAACTATCACATATACCCCCAAAGCAACTCAAAACAAAAAGTAACCCCAACTCCAATACCCTGAAGTGTTGTTGAAGGTGCGAACCTACAAGAGAAGCATATGCCATATAATAACAGATTGGATAATTTATCCCTGCCACAGAGTCCAGCCCCCAGAGTCTGAGTTCTCTCACATAAACACAGAAAGAACCTGAGTTAAGTTTAACTGATTTGTGGGACCATAGATTCTTTTCTCCTACCCTAACTGTCAAGCAAATATCAGACTGGTTATCAGAAAAAAACGCTAGCACTCATATACTGTAAAATTTCAAACCCAATCCTAATGGTCATGTCACCTCAAATTAGAAGTTGCATGTTTACAATACTGTTCGTATATACATAAAGAAAACAAATAACCATCCTATGGATAATTTCATAAACTTTTTTTTTTTTTTTTTTTTTTTAAAGAAAAGATGCAGGCAGGAATGAAGGCAAGCAGAGGCAGGCAGAAGAGAAGAAGATGAAGTTTTATTTATTTTGAGTAGTACATCTTGATTCTTACTCCTGCCTCGGGATATGAACTGGGATCCTTGGGATGTATGTTGACTACGCCGAACTGCTACTCTACACCAAGATACTCTAAACATAAGAATTCTATGGCATACTTCACACTATAAACTAAAATTAATGGCCCGCCCTGGTGGAGTAGGGGTTGGGCACAGTTCACATACATCCCACGGTCCCAGGTTCATGTCCCAAAGCTAGCAGGAACAACCAAGAGGAACAACGAAATAAAATAAAATGTCTCTTCCTCCTCTCTCTTCTTGCTTGCCTATCTCTGCTCGCTTTCATTTCTACCTGCACCCGTCCTTAAAAAAATGGTAGAGCAGTGGTTTGGTCAATCACCTCCAAAGGAGGCAAGCCACATACCCATGGGTTCAAGTCGCAGGCCCAGGGGAAAACAAACAGTGTGAACAAATAAAATAAAATAAAGATGCTTCTTCCTCCTTGCTCTTCCTGCCTGGCTGTCTACACACCTTCATTCCTGCCTTCATCTTTCTTTTAAAAAAAAAACAAACAGGTGTGCCCTAGTGGTTTGGTCAACTGCCTCCAGCCAAGGACCCAGGTTCATGTCTTGGGCCAGGAGGAACCACCAACATGTACAGCTAAATAAAAAAAGTGCTTCTTCCTTCCTCCCTCTTCTTTCCACTTGCCTGCCTGCCAATCTACCTGCATTCCTACCTTTACCTTTCCTTTAAAAAAATTATTTCCAGATTAATTAAAGAGCTAACTTTAAAAACGATTTCCTCTTCTTTTTAAACAGACATTTCCCCCAAATGTTAAGTGAGAAATTCTTATTCTAAAGCAATATTTTAACCTAGAAATCATTTTTTAAAAGCAAATTTGACTTTATAAAAACGCAAACCATCTATCTATACAGTAAAAGGTACCACAAATGCTGAGTCATTGAAGAAGATGCCCGGCTCCTACACACCCCTCATGGCTCAGGCACAGATTATGAAAGCCGTTTGCCTGGGCTCCAGAAAAAAGTCACTGGAGGAAATATCCACAATATATATGAGACAAGAAAAATGTTTAATATAAAGAACTCTTACAAATCAATCATTCTTAAAAAGGTAATCCACAGCAGAGGACAGACTTATTGGTTGATAGAATAAAATTGAGAGTCCTTAAATGAAGCCATGTATCTATGGTCAAGTGAGTTTTGAGAAGAATGTCAAACAATTCACTTGAGAAAGGATACTTTTCAACTCGTGGTCTGAGACAAATGGATAGTCACATGTGAACAAAAGAAGTCAGAATTTACCTCGAATTCATACAAAAAAGTATTAAAATTATCAAAGACTTAATGTAAAATCTAAAACTATAAAATTCGAAGAAATTCTTAAGTGTAAATCTTTCTGACCCTGGATTAGGTAACAGTTTCTTAGAACACCAAAATCACAGCAATAACAACAAAAAATAAACTAACAAAAACTAAAAACTGTTGCAAAGAACATAAACAATAAAGTGAAAAGACAGTCCAAAAAGAAAATATCTGCACACCACCTATCTGATTGGGGTCTAATATCCAGAATACATAAAGAATCATTATAATGCAGAAATAAAGAAAAACTTGATTCAAGTATGGAGTAGTGGTTTGGCCAATCACTTCCAAAGGAGTGATTTACATACCCCTAGGTTCAAGTCCTGGGTCCAAGGGAAAATAACCAGCATGAACGACTAAAAACAAAAATGGACTGCTTCTTCCTCCTCTCTCTTCCTGCCTGCCTGCCTACTTGCCTTCATTCCTGCCTAAATTTTTCTTTCAATAAAAAGAAAAAAGTTAAAACAACTTATTACTAAATTAGACCCAACAATTCTACTTGAAGACATATGAAACATACGTCCACACAAACACTTGTACATAAATGTTCAAAGCAATATTATTCATAATAGCCAAAATATGGAAACATCACAACATTTCCACTAACTGCTGAATGGCTAACAAACTGTATATATCCATATAAATAAATATTCAGGCGCACCCCAGGGGAGTAGTGGTTTGGTAACTGCCTTAGGCCGAAGCACAGTCTACATATGTCCCAAGGACCCAGGTTCACATCCTGCAAAGTGAGAACAACCAAGATGTACAACTAAATAAAAATAAAATGCTTCTTCCTCCTCTCTCTTCTTGCCTGCCTTATGCTCACCTTCATTCCTACCTGTATCTTTCCCTTAAAGAATAAAAAAGTAAGAAATACTATTCAATCATAAAAAGGAATGAAGTACTAATACATGTTATAATTTAGATGACTATTGAAGACATTATGCTAAAAGAAAGGAGTCAGACACAAAGTAATTTCATTTAAATGGAATGTTCAAAATAGGCAAATCTGTAAGACAGAAAGTAGATTAGTAGCTGCTAGAGGCTGGGAGGAGAGGTTAAGGAGTTACTGCCAATGAACACAGCATGTCTTTTGGGAATGATGAAAATGTTCTGGAACTAAATAGTGGTAATGGTTGCACAGCCTTGTGAATATAATAAATTCACTGAATTATACACTATGAAATGATGAATTTTTATAATGCATGAAATTACATCTTAATAAAAACTATTCAAAGTCAGATAATCACAGGAAATAGGATACTGATATGAACACAAAATATAAGCATGGTATACAAAAATTCATCTCTATTACAATTACAGAAATGCAAAATAAAAAAGTTTACACCTATCGTATTGGTACAAAACTAAAAGACTAGTAACAACCAAGTTTGGAAGAATATGGGGGAAATAGCACACCCACACTTTGATGGTCAGAGTCTACCAATTCTTGTATCCTTCAAAAAGTAACTATGAAGAGTCATTCCTCCAATTTCAGCTAACCTTAATTATCCGCTAACATTCCAAAATGGAGTCAATAAGATACAGGGCAGAATCTGGGGAAATTAGATGCCAAGGAGAAAAAGGTAAAGAAAAGGGTCAGGAAAGGGGCTGAGAGGCTATTATTTAAGTTTGGTCCTAGCCTTCCCCTGAAAATAGTATTTGCCATTTAAGTATGCTAATCGAGAAAAAAAACTTTATTTGGAGAAATTAAAGTGATCTAATTCTACCTAGGAGAGGAATTTAAAAAACAGTATTAGCCTCTTCTTCCCCCAACAAATACATGTACAGTAAACAAATATACCATTTTAAAAAAATTGCTTTCCTTAAATCATTTTTCCTATTTGTCAGAAATTATTCACAAATCCCAGGAAGTCAAAGGAAAAAAAAGAAACTCACCTGTCCAATAACTTTGAGTTTAATGTATTCTCCTTCCTTCTTATCCCCCAAGTCCTCAGTTGAAGGTTTTGCCTCCTGAAATAAATTTAAAAATAAATTCCTGTGTGTTATTTTACTCACTTATGAATACCCATTACTTTCACTCAGGATACAATATCTACACCCAAGAGTACTAACAGTATTTTCTCTGCCAGTCAGTTAAGAAGAAAAACTCCTCAATAAATTACTGTCCCATACACCAGTTCCCTGGAAATCAAAAAACTATACATAATTATAAATTATAATTATAATATCCTACAGTAATGATTCTAAACTTCACTGTGCATCAGAATAATCTGAAGGACAGATTCACTGAAAGACTGCAGGGGTCCACTCTCAGTTTTTTACTAAGCCGCTCTGGAATAGAGCTAGAACCTGCATTTCTAACAAGTATCCAGGTGGAACTACAGCTGCAAGGCCAAGCTGGATACTAATACACTACATCAATTCCCATTAGTCAAAACAAGCTCATCCTCCATAAATTCTCAACCAAACATTCTGAACCTGAGATTATAATCTTACAGCCTAAGGAAAGAAATTAACTACTCCAATCACAAAAATGTACCAAGAAATGTAAATTATATTAGCATAAGCAAAATCTAGGAAAGAAAATCAAACAGAAAAGCATCGGCCTAACAAACTCTAGAGTCAGAACAAGTGAGTTTTATAGCATCATTTTAGACTATCTGCAGCATTATATCCAATTTTAGAAGATCAGGCTTGGCTGACAAAACATTAGGGGAACTGAATTGGAATAAGAAAAACAAAAACAAGGTTAAGCAGAAAAAGGAAAGATAAAATAAACCAAAAAAGAGGGTTACAAAATAATTTAAAATAAAGGGATAGTGAAAAGTTAGTAATATATCAATTGAAATTAAGTGAAACACTTCACCATGAAATATCCAATAAAAGTAAACCATTTCTGATAAAAGAGGTCACTTGGAAAATTTCACTCAATAGTGTGACAGAAAGTAGTTTTTGGATGTGCCAAATTATCCACTTACTTAAATCTATATCCTTATTATTCGCAACTATTTCAAACTGTTAATCTACTCCTGATGAGAATATAATCAACCACATTATATTTTACAAGTAAAATAACAGGGCCATTACCTGTGTATCTCATGGCAGTACCGGAAAAGAAATATCCTCTTTAACAATCAAATTTTAATCACACTAGAAGTAGCTTTTAACTTTGTGACACAAGCTAGAGGCTAAAGAAATGCTTAGACCACATAACTGACTTGTTAGTGTGGGTCCTTGCCTGTGTTTCATTCTATGGTACTTTAAACATCTGCTGACTACTGAGTATCATGGCACTAAGCAAAACTAACCTTCTTTAGTGCGAATATTTCACCTAGAAACTTAGACAGTCTTCAGATATAGCTTCACAGTGCATTTCTATGAATTTATATTCATAGGAAACAACTGATACTTACTTCAAGTCTCTAGAGGGCAAGGCAGCTTAGTCCTTGCAGTGAAGGACAATAAACAACTAAGTCCCAGTTCTGTTTAACTGGGAAAAGGGTAAGTGTAAGGAAGCTTTGTCTAGTTAGCACAAAGAAGGAAAATGGTCCCCTGAGCCCCCACCTCCAGGCGCAATATATCAGCACAATGGGAGTGATCTTCCTCCTACGTTTCCTAGATAGGGTATAGAGGCGCCTATATAGGTGCTTTGGGACAAAAGAATTCATTGCCCCTCCTTCCAAGCCAGCATCCACGATGCTTCAGAATTCTATTCTTACAGCAGAGTTTCACAGATTATATAATTGCTCCAATTTTTTTAAAGCATTAATGGCTTCCTATACTTTAATGCCTAGCACCAAACTCCCCAACACCACATACATAAACCTCCAAACTCAATTTTCATTTTCCTCTTACCACCTACTTTACAAACCTGAGAATTTGGCTAAACTGGACTATGCTGTCCATCAGAATTCTACCTGCAGTCCTCTGGGTCCCTGTTTCCTTTACCTGCAATAAATACCCTCCAGCAACATCTCTCAAAATCATCTCACAGATATCTATATATAAAATCTAGTATTTAAAAAAAAAAACCTCTAGAAACCACAATACTCCCAGCCTTCCAAGTGGGATTAATATTTTTTAATGCTCCTATTTACTATCTATTCATCTTTTATGGCTTATTCTCACTTAAATATTCTCCCTTTTGATAGTCTTCTCTAGCTGTTGTCCTCATCTCTTTATCTATAAACACTACAAATAGTACTCAGAACTTTCTATCCCTACTTTCACACTCAGTCTGTAATCTGTTTTATACCCATAAGCCACCATTCTACTTGACACTGGTCTCACTAAGGTTACTAGTTCAGCTCCTTATTGTTAAATCCAATGGACAAGTTCAAATCTTGTCTTTAACTCTAATTCAAAGATACTGATAACTTCTTCCTTGAAAACTCTCCAGCAAGATTCCATTCTCTCTTGAACTTAATGGCCATTTCCCTAAATGCTGGATTCCATGTCTTCATTCCTTTTTTTTTTTTTTTTTTAAATCACCCTGATAGACCCATGATTTCAATTATCTTTCAGGTAACTAATAACTCACAATCATTCTCTCCAACCCAACAATTTTTCTGAGTTTCAAACTCATTTATCCGTATTTATCTCCACTTTGGCTGCCCTACAGGTACAGCCAATGTGTTCAAAACTGAATGAATTATCACCTATTCCTGTTAGTTTGAAACTGCTGTTCCTGAGAACTGCAATCAAAAATCCAACTCCTCTTAGACTCCCAACTACAATAAATAGCTACAATGCACTCAAGTTCCCCACAACAGAAACTTGGGGGTCATCTTGGCCTCCTCTCTCAAAGGTCACACTTAACCATGTCATTCTGAAAATTCTATCCTTTAGAGGCTCTCAAGCCTATGCCATCGTCTCCATTCTGCCATTTTAGTTCATTGCTGATAATTAACATTATTACAAAGCATAACAGAACTCCAGTCTTGCTTGCTTCAATTAATTCTCCAAGCTACCACCAGAGCCAGTCTCTAAAACATAATTAGACCTGCCCAGAAATTATAGGTTAAGATAAAACTCTTTAGTTGACATACAGTGATCCTTTATGGTCCTTGCATAGCAATCCACCCTTATTCTCTCTTGCTAATATTCTTTGTTCCAGTCATAGTGAACTATTTATAATTCCTTGAATATGATATACTCTACCTTATCTCCACTCTCTTTACATCCTAACTCCTTCTTTGAATGCCTGTCCTACCTTATTCCCCTTTCAAGGCCACTCAGGTATCACTTCCTACAGAACTACTTCCCTGATCATTCTCTTAAGTGTTCCTATACTGCTTAATTTTCTCTATTATAGCCACATATTTACATATCTGTATCTCCCACCAGATTGTTTCTTACTGGCATGCCTTACACATCTTTGTATTTCTAGTCAAGCAGAAATGTGAGGTACTTCAAAGATACATAATATTCTTGTTAAATAAATGTCGTCTATGATTGTCTTATATGTTTTGTCTTCCCTGCAGGTATACAAGGGTGCAAGTTCTTTCATCTTTATCATCTTGATAATACCTGACTTTTTTTTAAAAAAAAGGAAAGGTGCAGGCAGGAATGAAGGAAAGCAGAGGCAAACAAGCAGAAAGAGAGAAGAGCGGAGGAAGAAGGAACAAGATTGTCTTCCCAGTCCCTGGGAAAGGAAGGTAGGTCTCTAGGATGTATGTGAATTTCACTCAGCTAGAGGCAGTGTGAGCCTAGACAATTATTTAAAGTTTACTGAATGAAACTGATAGTCCTATTTTCTGTTATCATGCTGCAAAATCTTATTCATGTTTCATACTTCTACAGTACTCAACAGTCAATCTACTTCTACAGTGCTCAACGGTCAATCAAAAACAAATCCTTCCCATATTTTACATTCACACTTGGAGATAAAAAATAAATTGGTTCAATTTTTAAGAACATGTACACAATAGAATTTGTAATTTCCAAAAATAAGTTGTCATCTTCCTTAGTCACTGCATTTCAATGACCTCTTTCCAACTCTGAACCACTACAGTAATGTCATTTGTACCACTTGTTTTATAGACTCATATTTGCTTAAGGCAGTCGCCCAACGTTTTTATGTGCTTTCTCTTTGATAAACTAGCCTGGAAAATGAGAAGATCTTGGGCAAGAAAGGCCAAAATTTGTCTCCAGTGATCTGTGTCTTTTGTCTTCTTTCATTCTTTCCCCTGTAAAAAAGCAACCAAATACAGAATGGTATGACACACTAGTCACAAAACAGTGAAAGCATTCAGCAATGGGTCTGGGACACAAGGTCATCAGAGAAAGGAGAATCCCAGAGAGACCTGATTGATTTGGTTTGCAAAGGTACATGGTCCAAGAGCAGAAGAAACTGGTAATAGAAAGAAAAGCAAATGTATGTACAAGATCAAAAAGAAGAACTGAAAATCTGTAAATTTCCTGCTATGTGTCATCTAGAGACTCATGGGAGAAGCGACAATCATGGTAACTGAAATGGTAAAGGAATTTATCAGCACTAGGCACTATTAACTCTACTTTTCGAGATACAGATGGAACAGTTTAGAAGTACATAGCTCAATCTCAAAAAAGAACTAGATTGGAAAAGACAAGAAAAACACAGCAATCCTCATTTACAAAAATGATTTTATTGTGCCATTTCAAAGTCAAAAGGACAAGCATTTTGCTTAGAAGCTCTCTGGTAACCAGCATGTTCACAGGTAGAGATCATCACATTTACCCCCAATCTGTCACTGACTCTTGTACATTCTTCTGAAAGAGGAGAAATTCTGGGGAAACCAAAAACAAAGAACACATTTACTCTAATTTGATGACATTTACAAATTTGTGGTTTTGCGTTTTGTTTTGTTTTTAAAGTGTACTAACAATAACCTGGTTATGTTAAAAGGTCCTTCTCTTTTAGAGATACACACTGAAATACTTTTAGATTAAATGATACAGTATCTGGGATTGATCTCAAAAACAGATGGAGTAGAATGGTCAGTATAGATAAAATCCAATAGGCCACGAAACGGGTACATAGGTATAATTACATATACAGTAAGTTCTTCCATAATAAAACATTTCATTAAAAATACACTCACGGGGCACGCCCTTGTGGCTCAGGTGGCTAAGACACTGGTGTAAGGACCATGTAAAGCCCAAGGACCCAAGTTCACAATCCAGAACCAAGGTGAAAAACAAACAAACAAATAAGTATGCATTCATTCCAAGTTTCCAAAAATTCTGTTAACCTTAGGTCATATTATAATACATCAGTTTATCTTCTTCTATTTCCTAATGAAGAAACCTTAACAAAATTAAAATGGATAATTCTAATACTTGCATCCATTTTTAAAAGATATAAGCCCCCAAAGTAGAACAGTCTTCCCCCTGTTACTTAAATGAACTTACCACTATTCTAAAACCCCAAAAATACTTTATATTTTCACCTTCATGCTGCCTATGTTTCAAACTTAATGAGTCAAACAAGAAATTTGGAATGGAACTGACCAGATTTATTTCCTTAACTTCAAGGTTTAAGATGTCAAGATACTGAGTCATCTGTAAATTTACATTTAAACCTAGATTAAAACTAGATAGGCACATACAACTTCTCAGAAACTAAAACTTAGAATTGAAAATAGTACTGGTTATATAGAGCCTACTCTTAAGCCTCAACTACAGACCTAGGCAAAGCCTGGAACAAACTGGCTTGACTGTATCCAAAGGTATTAACAGATTTAGAGCTAGAGTTGACACTGGTAATTACCTATCCAATATCCATTTTCCTCTGCTTTCTTACAAAAGGAAGCCTAAATGTGTCCAGCTAAAAAACATTATCTCAGCTTCTTATGCCCCTGTGACAGAGCTGGCCAGTGAGATATAAGGTGATAAATACTTTGTACTAGCATATACTTTTTAAAACAGTTTTTTGCCTTTGCTCCATCCTTTCTCCTGTCTGGGAAAAAAGAGACAAAGTAATCTTTTTGTGCTCACTAAAAGACAGGCAAGACAGTAAAGACATTTATTAAGGATATAGGAGATGGGAGGATGAAAGTATTAGGGAGCTACCATCTTGAACAACTGTCTCCAAACTTGGTTTCATGAGAAAAACAAACTGCAAGCTTGTTTAACCTACTAGAGATCAGATTTTCTTTCAATTCAAAAGCAACACAAAATTAAATAAGAGGTGATATATAAATAGGTCCTGTTTGTCTTATGGTCAAAACAAGTCCTAGGCACACCCTGTTGGAGCAGTAGTTAGGTACACCACTTGCAGCCAAGTGCAGTACACATACATTCCCAAGAACCTGGGTTCCTGTCCTGGGCCCAGGGAGAACCACCAAGATGAACAACTGAATAAAAATAAATGAAAATGTTTCCTCCTGCTCTCTCTTCCTGTCTGTCTGCCTACTCACCTTCATCCCTGCCTGCGCCTTTCCTTTAAGGAAAAAACAAGTCCTAGAAAACTACCTCAATGTGCATCAAAAGCAAAATGAATAGTAAATTATAGTAGTGACACAATGGAATGCCAAACAGCAATAAGATTTAACATACAAATATAATAATATGGACAACTCTCCAAACATTGCTGAGCAAAAAGTCAGACACACAGGACATAATTATAATTCCCCTTACATAATGTCATAATGTATAAAAAAAACAAATAGGCAAAACTAATCTAGTAGTGTGTGAGTGGTCCGCACAGCAATTTTTAATCTACATGCTAGCTCCATGATGTGTTCAGTTTGTGAAAATTGCAAACTCCTCATTTATGCACACTTTTTGTTGCATATTAATCTTCAGTAAAACCTTTAAAAATAACTGAACCTAGATATTGAGAATAGCAAGTTCAGCTACCCACCCTTCCTTTCTTCAGGTCTTTTCCTTCATATACTCATTAGCTCAGTAAAGGCAATTAAATGCAAAAAGAATAATCACAGGTTAAAATACAAAAGCATAACGAATCCACAACATGTCTTTAAATAAACATGCTGTAGGACTACACAAATTTTTAATTAAAACAAAGGTACTCATTCATAGAATCTGTATGAACTTACCCATTTGACTTTTTACAGTGGAGTATCAGATAATTATCTACAAAAAAGTCACAATTTCAGGAAATTTCAAAATGAGATGCTAAAGTTGTCTTAAAAGGCATGCCCTGGTGGTCAGCAGGTAAGTCCACTGCCTTCAGCTGGTATAAGTCATATACATACCAAGGACCAAGGTTTGCATCCCAGGGTTGAGGGAAACATCCAAGATGAATAACTAAATAAGTAAAATGCTTCCTCCTCTCTCTTCCTGCCTGCCTACTTACTTGCCTTCATTCCTGCCTGCACCTTTCCTAAAAAAAAAGAAAGAAAATTATCCATAACCAACTCCAATGTCCTGGAAAAATCAAATGATTTGATCTTGGAGATACGCTACCAGGTATACTACTAACAAAAATAAAGATGAAGAATATATACAAATACATCAAAAGGAAACTACTCCATGACAACCAGCTCTTCTTCAATAATAAAACATCATGGGAATTGAAAGAAGAAAATACCTGCTGCTTCATGTTTTTTGAAACATTCTTGCAATACTAGGGCCTTAAACATACTGACATCCCCTAAACACATTTAAATGAAAGAAATCTGACCACTCATGCCTTAGAAAAACTTTCACTATGCTAGGCACTACAGGAAAAAAAAAAAAAAAAGTTTTACTAACCTGACCCTCAAAAGTAAACAGTTTAGGCTCACCCTGGTAGAGTAGTGGCTTGATCTACTGCCTTTAGCCAAGCGCAATCCACATACATCCCAAGGACTCAGGAAGAAATAACTGAGGTGAACAACTAAGTAAAATAAATTTAAAAATGCTTCCTTCTTTCTGTTCTTGCCAGTCTACTTGCCTTCATTCCTGCATTCACCTTTCCTTAAAAAAATAAAAAAGGCCAAATAGTCTAATTGAGATGGAACTTAAGTAAATAATTTTAACACAATATATATATAAGCTAAAATAGGGTGTGCCCTGGTGTTTTAGTGGTTAGGTCAACTGCCTCCAGCTGGATGCAGTTCTTGACCCGGGGCCAGTGGGGTGGGGACATAACCAAGATGAACTAATTACCATTTTTTTAAATGTTTCCTCCTCCTCTCTTTAGGTCTGCCTATACCATTCCTTTAAAAAAAAAAAAAAATCTGCGATGCTAAAGGGTATCAAGACATATTTGATTAACTGCTTTATAATTTTTACTACTACTCTACTCAACTAACCTTTATGAATAGTCTAATTATAAGTCTTCAAATACTATTATATACTGTTTAGATGACCTTTCTTTAAAATGTTTTTTACTATAATCCAGATATTTGCAACACCCACTGGTGTTATTAGAGAAGTTAGAATTTATCATTCCTGGTGCACCTTAGTAGAGCAGCAGTTGGGTCAATTGCCTCTGAAGAAGTAGACAACATAAGCTTGGGTGCAAGCCTCCAGCCTGGAAGGAAGCAAGCACTGTGCACAGCTAAATAAAAATAAAGATGCTTCTTCCTCCTTTCTCTTCCTACCTGCCTGCTTACTCACCTTGATTCTTGTATGTACCTTCCCTTAAAAAATAAAAATAAATAAAAAAATAATTTTATATATATGTATCACTCCTCTCTTAGAGCATGGAATATTTAATGTATGACTCACTACATGCTCAAGTCATAGGTACAGTTTAACATATTTATTCCATAAAATAAATGGTTATATACATAGCACATATAATTATGACTTTCATATATACCCTGCGCATCATCATCTCCTACTATCTCAAGACAACAGTAAGATCAGTAAACATCAGCAATAAGATAGATGTAAAAAACAATGCAGGAAATAGTGACAGAATACATATAATTAATGTGTCAGATTAAAGATAACTGCAAATTCTTTGTTACTCTTCCCATCGCGGCTGGCCTTAGTGGTGTGCCCTCCCAACAGAAAGCAGAAGTGACTTCCTGTCCTAGACGTCTGCAGTTACACCTAGGTTCTCCAAGAACATACTCTTACTGTGATCTCTGAGCTGCCAGGGCATGAAGTCCTGTCCAAAAAGCCACTGAGATATTTGGTCCACACTAAAAGTTTCTTGAAATTTGGTCCTGTCCAAAACATCCAGAGACATTTGCTCGACACCAAAAAAAGCAAGACCCTTTCTCCTCCCAATTAAGCCAGACACTCTGTAATCTGTTCACATCAACACTTTGCCTGCCCATTTTACATATGCATTGATCAAGCTCCTTTAAACTCTGTCAAACCAAATGCCAAGTAGTGACCTATTAATCCACTGTGCATGTGAAGATTCCATCCCTCTGCGTTTCTCCATCTGTAGAACGCTTCCTCAGTACGCGACCTAAAATAAATGCAGCTCTTTGGTGAAATTCAAACCTTGACCCATCTACCTACACCCCCTGTGTTATTATCAGGTAGATTACAGAAGCAAACAGGCAAAACAGTCATAACAAAATTTAATGTATCACTCAAACATGATCATATTTTTTATGTATTAATCCTGTAAACCAAAAGTAAAAAATAAATGTTATGGGCAATTTGAAGCCAGGGGCATTTTCTAAATGTAGATGTTTTTGACAGAACCAAATTTCAAGGGCCTTTTGGCATGGAACAAATGCCTCAATAAATGTTTTAGACTGGACCAAATGTCCACTAAAACCTGGGGACTCAATACAGAAGAAAGTAAACATGATGGGACCTCTCAGAGAGACCTCGAAACTATATGAAGAGCCCAACCATTCCAGCCTCCAGCTATGAGTCATCCCAGATGAGCCCCCATTAACCAAGAAGCAGTAATTAGTCCAACTCACAAATCCCTGCTCAAATTGCAGATTTATGAGCAAAACAGAAGACTTGTTTTAAACCACTAAGTTTTGAGGTAGTTTGTGATGTACAGACAACCAAAATTACATAATGCTTCCAAATGTTTGACTAAAGATAAAAGGAAATCATTCGATCTATCTCTGAGGTAGGGGTGGAGAGAGTGAACTTGTTAGAACAGATAGCATTCAAAGCAAATTAATCATCAAATTATTACAAATAAACAGACCTGAACTGACCCTCTGAAGTCTACTGTTGCCTTTGAAGATTTTGGTACCTTCCCTTTGGGAAAAGAACAACTACTTGGTTTAAATTAAAATTGTCTTTTTTGAGCAGTGGTACAGTCTCACCCTTCTGATATTGCACAGGAGTAACTTGAGATTCCTATTCTCATTTGTAAGTCTCTTAAAGGTAAGAATTCATCTTCATACCTTTTAAATCCTTAGCACCAACACTGAAATTGTGCTGTCCTGAATTAGTAAAAAAAGATGCCAGGGGGCGCCCTTGTGGCCGGGTGGTCTAGTGTACTCCACGAGTAGTCCCACACACACCCCGAGGTCTGGGTTCAGGACCAGGGTTGGGGTGGGACAACCAATGTGAACAACTAAATAAAAAGTTTCTTTCATCTCTTCCTTCCTACCTGCCTGCCTACTCATCTTCATTCCTGCCTGCACCTTTTCATTTAAGAAAAAAAAAAAGATGATGCTGGGCAATCAATCTAGAGAAATAGTTCACACTCTTACACTCTTACAAATTACCTAGAACCCAACAAAGCTTGTTAGGTTGCATATACTTCTTAAGGTTTACAGTATTAAACATTAAAACTAATAAACACTTTAACATGTATCTAGTATTTCATTTAAAATTGTTTTCAAATAATATTTTTATTAAAAACATTATTTGAAACTAGTGGCATGTCCTGGTTGAGTAGCAGTTAGGTAAATTACCTCCAAAGGAGCACAGGCCACATACCCCAGGGTTCAAGTCCCAGGTCCCAGGGAAAACAACTATTGTGATATAAATGAAAATAAAATAAAGTGCTGCTTCTTCCTCTCTCTTCCTGCCTGCCTGCCTACTTGCCTTCACTCCTGTCTCTGCCTTTCCTTAAAAAAAAAAAAAAAAAAAAAAACTAGTGAAAAGAATGGCACTTCTGCATTTTTGCAAATCTCTTTATTGTCTGGCTTAAAAGAAAGCAGCTAGATTTTCATAACTGTGCCCACATTCAATCTATTGTGATATTGTCATATTAGTATTTAGAAAACTCCACTGAACATCCATGACAGAATGAGAATGAAAAAGATAATGTCCTAGTATTACCATGAATATAGGTAGTTTAGGCCACAAGAAGCCCCACAAAAGAATTTCAAGAATCACTAACCTAGGGCCACCTATTTGTTCTCTATTTTTTCCTTCACCACCTTTTTTTTTTTTTTTTCCAAGGAAAGGTACAGGCAAGAATGAAGGCAAGCAGGCAGGCAGGAAGAGAGAGAAAGAAGAAACATTTTTATTTTATGTATTTGCTCATCTTGGTTGTTCCTGCCTGAATTGGGAACCTTGGGATGTTTTATGCCTGGTGAAATAAACAAGATAGGCCACCAGGGCATGTCCCCTTCATGACTTTCTTAAATGACTTACATTCAAATTAGAGCAAAAGATTCTACAATTTTATCATTCTTTCTATACATTGCTCTTTCATCACACTATAGTAAAATTTCAATATGCTTCCTAACCACGTCTGAGATTTAAAATAAAAGGGTGATGAAACAAAGCATTTACATCTGTGCTTTCCGCCCTTGTAACCAAGTAAACATCTATCTAGGGAGATACTTATAATGGCATTCCTGGACCAACTTGAGAATTAAAACTAATCTTGATTATAAGTAAACTTTAAAACATAAGCGTACAATCTGCCCTGATAGCTCAGGCACTAAACCAGCAGCTGTAGCATGGATCAAAATGGTTAAATAACTGCTGCTGGGGGCAACAACCAAAAATAAACAAATAAAATAAATATGTGCGTCTTCCTCCCTTTTCTTCCTTAAAAATATTTCTTCAGGCACATCCTGGTGGAGTAGAAGTTAGGTCAATCACCTCTGAAGGAGCACAGGCCACATATCCCTGGGGTTTGAGTCCAGGATGGGGGGTAGGAGGTAGGAGGGGTACGAACAATCGGCATGAACAACTAAATAAAAATGCTTCTTCCTTCTCTCTTCCTGCCTGCCTACACCCTTCCTTAAAAAAAAAAAAAGAAAAAAAGGTACATTATACACAACAGTACTAATCCACAAAAGTCTCACTTGCCTTCATCAAATGGTACAAAACTGTGTTAAATGTCAAGGGGAAAAAAGCATGTTAAATTTTAAGTTTCAATGCATAATAAAGTTGAATGAAGAGTTTCCTAGATTATCAATTAACAAGTAAAAAGTCCTAAAATACTTTAAAAAGTCAAAGTCGTTTGAGCAAACAAAACGAAGACCATATAAAATCCTGCCAAAAACGTGGTTAGCTAGAAAAGGATAGGAAAAACCTTATACAGAAAATGGAACATTCCTGATGGAATGCACATCCCAAGTAAATTCGTGGTATTAACACGAAGTTGTAGCACTTTACCACTGAAAGCACTGTGGCAGCTTTCTGCAAATGTTCTGCAACTGCTCTATATAGTTTTCCTTTCCCTCTCAAAAGTATCACTTCAGGTTAATGCACAAATGAAATGTGTTACTCTCGCTGTTTTGTTCTACTTTGTTTCTAGGTTCTGAGTGCGCTCTTCCAACTGGAGAGCTGCTGAGCCAATCCCGAGTAAGAAAGGGGAAAGTACGAGAGGCGACAGTTCTGCACCCCCACACGGGAAAAGACTCGGAGCAGAGCAGCAGCCCGACTCGAGATGCAATCCGAACGGAAAGCGGAGCTTCCTAGGTTCTCAGCAACACGAGAACTCCCTCCCCACTCCCTCGTCGCCTCCACGGCCCGGTCCCCACTCCAGAACTAACCAAACACGGAGAACCAAAAAGTGGAGTCCACCCGCTTTTTTAGGGCCACGGAACCTCCCAGGCAGGAATTTTCTCCGTTACATAACTCGGGCCTAGAGCCCTGCTTCTGCAATCAGTCCTCTTGAGAGGGAGGCGGATGGATTCCCCGGGGACCCTTGCAGGGACGTGGAAGCTGAGCTCAGCACCTGGTCAACCCCAGAGAAAGAAGGGGGACGATTGGAGAGGCCGCAACCAAAAGCGCTGAGACTTAGGGGGTGATGTGCAAGCCGGGAGAGGGCAGCCCCCGGAGGCCCGCGGCAGGCCCCTGCGTCTCCGACCCTGGTCCACTCCCCTCCCTAGCCCGCCGAGTCCCCACTGGCCTCCCCTTCCCCCATTCTCGCTCCCCTCCCCCGCGCCTACATCCCCGGCCCCAGCTGAGCTGCAGGCAGATCGGTCGAGCAAGGCCCCGACCGTCGCCATCGATAGCTCCCAGACTCGTACCTGGTCAGACATGGTGACAGTGGTTTCACCCGGGGTCTCCGCACTGCAGCGGTCTCGGGTAAGCAGAACCTGGCTCCGGGGTTTACAAATCCGTCTCTCTTCCCCACTGCACAACACCGCGGCTGGAGGGACTTCCGCTACGCCTACGTCACTTCCGCTACGCTCCGGGAGGAGGGATGGGGAAAGGGGAACGACAAGGCGGGAAAACTGGTAACGGAGATATCACGGCTCATAGTAGGGCCGGACGGCAGCTTTACTGCCGGTGGCGCGAGGCAATTAACTACCTTCTACCGCAACTCCCCAAAACCAGACCCTGCGCCTGAACCCCAATCCCTTCCCCGAGGGGAAAAATTCCAAGTCCCTAGTCTCAGTGTGGAGAACCGTTTGACAACACAGACTCCTCCCTCTCCGACACCTTGCGAGTCTCCGAAGAGAGCCAAGCTATTTCTATTGTCTCCTGATCTTGCTCATCCGCCTCCCCAAATAAACTGGGATAAATACCAGTACTGATTACTATAAAGTTAACATTTTTAGTTAACCAACTCCCCCTTCTGCCCCAGCACACGACCTTGATTTTCTTTTTTAATAAAATAAAACAGGCGCGCCCTGGTGATTTTAAGTCCTTTGGCTCCAGCTGGCACAAGTCACATGCATCCCACGAAGCTGGATTCGCGTCCTGGGGCCTGGGGGAACAACCAATGTGAACAACAAAATTGAATAAATGCTTCTTCCTCCTCTCTCTCCCAGCCTATCTGCCTGCCCACTGCTCGCTTTTATTCCTGCCTGCACCTTTAAAATAAACATAAAAAGCAAAACAAAAACAAAAACAGAAACATCCCATTGGACACAATCTTGAAGGCTACAGATGCAAAACAAAACGAAACGAAACGAAACGCTGCTCAAAAGCCTAAATACTGGAGAGGGAGGAGCTTATTTCCACCCTTGAACTGGTTGTCTTGACTTAAAAGAGTATTCTTCTATGATTTCTTCATTACAATGCAATAGCCCTGCTGGCATAAGCATTGAGTACAAAGATATACACAAATGAAATAGAATCGAGATTCTGGAACTAAGTCAATAATTTCTAATACAGTGTTTAACAAGAATGCCAAGACAAATCAGTGTGAAAGAAATCTTTAAACACGAGTTACTGGGACTGCTTGCTCTAGCGGAGGAGCGGTTAGCTCCGCTGCTTCTGGGCAAGCACAGTACAAATGCATCCCAGGGACCCAGGGAGTAACCAAAGGTGTAAAACTAAATTTTTTTTAATAAAATACTTTATTCTCCTCTCTCTTACTGCCTGCTTACCTGCTCACCTTCATTCCTGTCTACACCTTTCCTTTATTAAGTCACGCCCTGATGAGTAGCTATTAAGTCAGCCGCCTGGGAAGGAACACACTCCATTACATCCCAAGGACCCAGGTTTGCATCCCAGGTCTGGAGGAAACAACCAGTGTGAACAACAAATTAAAGTAAAATAAAGAATGTTTCTTCTTCCTCTCTCTCCACCTGCCTACGCAACTTCATTCCTGCCTGCCAAAAAAATAAAATAGGTATAATACATATATAGGTATGCATATATAGATGTATTACCATAACAAGTGGATAACCACATGCTAAAGAAATAATGTACATCATTACATCACAACAAATAAAGATTAACTTAAAATGAATCAAAAGTCTGAAAATGAGAGCTTACAACTGTAAAATTCCTAGGAGAAATACTAGGCATAAATTGTCTTGACCTTGGATAGGGTGATGGCTTCTTAGATATGATACCAAAAGCACAAGTAAACAAAGAAAGACAATTAAATTGGATTTGTCAAAGACCTTCATCCTTGTGATTTAGACAGCTGAGACACTGGTCGGTGAACCATATACAGCATAAGGACCTGGGTTCAAGCCCCAGGGTGGGGGTGAAAAAACAAAAAGGAATAACTAAATAAATGCGTATGCTTCTTCCTCCTCTCCCTTCCTTCCTTCCTCTCTTTAAAAAAACAAAACCTAACCTTTGTCTTCTGCTGAAAAGATAACCTAAAGAATGGGTGAGAATATCTACAAGTAATCTGATAAGGGTCTATTATTCAGAATACATAAAAAATTATTATGCTTCTACAATAAAAAGATCGTCTTAAGTGCTTAAAGAAAAAAGATCTGAACAGCTATTTCTCCAATGAAGATATACAAATAGAGAAAATGAAAAGATGTTCAGCATATTAGCCATCAAAGGAAATACAAATTAAAACCACAATGAGATATCACTTTATACTCACTAGGTTTGCATAATAACAAGTGTTAACAACTATATGAAAAACTGGAACCTGAATACATTACTAGTGAGAGTATAAAATGCTTTGGAAAACATTGTCAGTTCCTCGAACTGTTCAACTCATAAACCTATGACGCAGCAATATTTTCTTAAACAGAAGCAGTAACAGTTTACAATGCTGCATGTGTTTTAGAATAAAGATTCACATTTCTTCAAATGTATGGTTGACCACATTCTCACCACCAAAGTTCTAATAACTCTCCACCACCACCACTAGATCCTTTACCCTTTAGTTCTACTCTCCACCTCTTCCCGCTCAAGTACCTCAGTTCTGTTAGAATCCACAGGTTTGTTTTATTTAGTCAGTTCATTGCTTTGTGTCTTCATATTCCACATATGAGTAACATCTTCTGGTATTTGTTTTTTTACTTCTGCTTTATTTCATTTAACATAATCCCCTCCTGTTCCATTCATGTTGTTGCAAATAGCAAGATTTCATATCTCTCTCTCTCTCTCTCTCTCTCTCTCTCTCTCTCTCTCTCTCTCTCTCTCTCTCTCTCTCTCTCTCCCTTTCTGTGTGTGTGTGTGTGTGTGTGTGTGTGTGTAGTATTCCATTGTGTATATATGCCATATCTTCTGTACCTAATCATCTGTCTTTGGGCACTTAAATTGTTTCCATATCTTGACTATTGTAAATAGTGCTGCAATAAATATTGTATGTATATAACTTTTCAAATCATTTTCATATTCATATAACCAGAAGTGGAATTCCTGGATCATATGGTAGCTCTATTTTTAACTAATTTTAGTCTCCATATTGTTTTCTAAAGTGTCTGAACAAATATACATTCCCACATATAGTGCACAAGCATTCCTTTTTTCTCCACATTGTCACCAATACTTGTTACTTGTCTTTTTATTTTGATTTTTTAAAAGAAAGATACAGGCAGGAATGAAGGCAGGCAGGAAAAGAGAGGGGGAAGAAGTAATTTTATTTATTTATTTTATTTATTTGTATTTTTATTCAGTTGTTCACACTGATTGTTTCCCCAAAGAGTTGGTGGTTGGTCACTGAGCATCTAGTAGGTCACACACAGATAGCAAAGGATATAGTTATGTTTTCTTCTTTCCTCCCAATGATAAATCCCTATGAAATTTTACAGAAATGGATAGTCAAAAGAGAATTGATCAACAAGGATGATAGGGCAGCCACAAAACAAAAAGTTATAGCACAGGAAATGAAATTGGATGTAGTTAGAAGATCTAAAAATGGTGACAGCAAAGCAAAATTAGGATAAGACTGGTCTGCATGAAACTTCAATACAAATCATAATTTAAAAGCCTGATGAATATAAAAAACAAAGTAAAGTTTATTCAACATCTTTTAGTTTAAATAGTACTAAGAACAGAAAGCCACTTAGGGTTGAAATGGAATGTCTGCTTCTACTTTGGACTGAGGACTGTAATCAAACGTAAATCCCAGTTTGGCTATCATTTGGGCCAAAGCATTGAAGGTAGTTAATGTGTTGAAGGAAAATGATAATCATAAGGGGACTTACAAAGAACATTTTACTGCCAGTAAAGGCTATTTCATTGTTTCAAAAATCCAGATGAAATGATTAATATTAAGCTATCAGGTAACTCTGCAATCTCAGATAAGGATGCTCTAGTGAAATTTGTACCTGGATTCCAATAATTACAAGCAGTACTCACTTCACACAGCAGTGAGAGACTCTTTTGTACAAAAACTTTGCATGAATTAGGTGGAATGTGAATAGAATTACAAAAGTTATAGATGGTATTGGGACTATTGACATTGCCACCATCCACTGGATATGCAGTTAGAGGAACTTACTAATCGCAGACCTATGCGTAGTGTAAATGAAGAAAATGGTTGTGTCACAAAGATGAGCTTGTTTTAAAAGAAATGATGCAAGTGAATTAACTTCAGAGTAAAGGAACTCCTAGGGTTGCCCTTAAGTATGAAGCCCAAGGATCCAGGTTCATGACCTGGGGCCCAAGTGAAAATCCAGAATAAATAAATAAAGATACCTCTTCATTTTCTTCCTTTCTTCCCTTCTTAAAATGCTTCTTTCTCCTTTCCCTTCCTTCTTCTCTTTCAAAAAACCACTAGTCTAGCTTACACTTTGGATAGAAATTTTACCCAAGTGTAATTTTGGAAACCATGGAATAGTCATTTGGAAAATGATTCAGTGAGTTATACAGATCTCCTAAATGTTGACATGTTTCACTAAACAGTATCCAAAAGGCATGTCCATTATTTCTACAGATTAATCAGAAAGAATCTTTAATGTTGGGAAGCTCTCAAATTCACAGTGATTAATACAAATACTAATTTTTGTGTGAAAGTTCAAAGATTGTCAGTTAGGTGCACCCCTGTGGCTCAGCAGCTAATGTTCAGGTCATGTAAAGTCCAAGAATCCAAGTTCAAGACCTGGGGACAGTGGAAGGAAAAAGAAGAAGAAAAAGCCATTGACAAGAAATAGTGTTTTTTTTTTAAAGTGTTACGTTCATTTATTCATTTTTTTAGAAAAATCTGTGCTATGTTTTCAAGTCCACATATCCATTATTGACCTGTCATTTACTTTTTCATATAAAAATGGTGTTCTATTTTATAAAGTGGCTAAATTGGCCTATAATTCAGTTACTAGTGTGCTTTTCCTAGAGATAGCCATATTAGGAAAAGTTGGCTTCATTTCTTCACATAAAACATTTAAAAAGATATTACCTGGGCATTGAGATTTAATAAAAATCAATGTTTTAGCTTCCTATTACTGCTGTAACAGATTACCACAAATATCAAGGCTTACAAAAACACAGAATTATTATCTTACATTTCTGGAAGTTGAAAGTCCTAAAGCCAAAGTATAGCAGAACTTCATTCTCTCTGGAGGCTCTAGGGGAGAATTCATTTTCTTACTTTTTCATCCTCTAGAGATCACCTGCATGAGTTTAATTTTTTTAAAGGAAAGTTATAGGCAAGAATGAAGACAAATAGTCAGGAGGGCAGGAAGAGAATGGAGGAAGAAGCACCTTGCTTTATTTAGTTGTTCACATTGGTTGTTCCCCCCAGACCTGGGTCTTGAACCCACGGTCTTAGGATGTATGTGGGACAGTTCTCAGGGTGTACTAGACCTCTAGGCCATCAAGGTGTACCCAATTTGTTCTTTGTATAGCTTCTTGAGATTAATCCTGATTTTTGTGTTTTTCATTGAGGTAGAGTTGATATATAATTTTATATTAATTTCAGGTATACAACATAAGGATTTGATTTTGTATATATTGTGAAATGTTCATCACAGTAAGTCTTCATATCCATCACCACAGTTATAATTTTTCTGTGGTGAAAACATTTAAGATCTATTCCCTTAGAAACTTTTAAATATACATTATAGCATTATAAACTACAGACACAATGCTGTACAATACTGAGATTATCAGTTTTCAACATGTCTTCTTTTCTAATTAATACATATTCTCGGTGCAGCGTTTAAGTTGATCCCCTCCAAAGGACTAAGCCAAATATTTCTGGGCTGGAGTCCCAGGCCTGTGGGGAGGCGGCAACCAGTGTGAACAACTAAGTAAAAAAAATAAAGATGCTTCTTCCTCTGCTCTTTCTGCCTGCCTGCCTACTTGCCTTCATTCCTGCCTGGACCGTTCCGTTAAAATTTTTTCCTTTCTCTCTCCCTTCCTCCCTCCCTCCCTTCCTTCCTTCCTTCCTCTTTAAAAAAGGAAAGAAGGCACATAGTAATGAAGGTAGGCAGATAGCAAGTGGGAAAATAAAAAGAGGAAAAAGCAGCATTTTATTTTTTCAGTTGTTCCTCTTGGCCCTGGGGCTATGAACCCAGGTCCTTGGGTCTCATGTGAACTACACCCCAAGTGAAGGCTTAAAATCTGAGTCACCAAGGTGCACCTAATATAAATTATTTTTTAAAGGCAAGGTGCAGACAGGAATGAAGGGGGGGGGTAGGCAGACAGGCAGCAAGAGAGGGGAGGAAGAAGCACTTTATCTTAATTTTACTCAGTTGTTCACACTGGTTATTTCACCCTGGACCGAGACCGAGGGATGTGTGGCCTGCTCCTTTGGAGGCAATTGACCTAATGGCTTCTCCATAAGAATTCCTACTACACCGTAATCATAGATTGTGGTTGCCCACTCACCCTACATTTATACAAAAAGTGCCACTTGTGATTCTTTACAGAAGAAAAAATGTTTAATAAAGCAAGAGAACGAATCAAAACCATAACTTGAATGAATCCTGAAAACTTGCTAAGTGTAAGAAGCCAGTCATTAAAGGTCAGATACCACATTTATTTTTACATGAAATGTACAGAATGATCCATTAAATTAAATGTAGTTATTGACTCTATAGCTATTTGTATATCAAAAAATGGAAAATATACAAATCCATAGAGAAAAAAATAAGGAACAGGAAAAGGGGACTGGGGGAAGCAATCATTATCTGGGTACTGGACATTCTTTAGGGCTATGAAAAAATTTAGACTGGAAAGAGGTGGAAGTTTATGACAGTATCAGTGCACTATGTCCCTGAATTATATACTTTAAAAAAGCTAATTGTATGTTAAGTGAATTTCACCTCAATAACTAATGTTTTAAACTACATAAAGTCCACATAGAGCATGATCATCCAATAGCTCTAAATGCAAGATTTTTTTCTGATGATTACTTAGAAAAATATAAATAATTTTTCAGTCTGGATTTTTTCTGATTTATCATCCATTTCAGTAGTTCTCTCATCAGATATATCCCATCCATATAATTCTTAATTTGGACCATATTTTTTCTGTGCTAAAATTTCTATTGATTCTTTTTCAAATCTGCTATGTGCTCTCTCTCTCTCTCTCTCTCTCTCTCTCTCTCTCTCTCTCTCTCTCTCTCTCGCTCTCGCTTTCTCTCTCTCTGTCTCTCTCTCAAAGGAAAGACACAGGCTGGAATAAAGCAGGTGGGCAGGCAAGAAGAGAGAAGAGGAAGGAGCATTATTATTTGTTTTATTTAGTTGCTCATCTTGGTTGTTCCCAGCGGCCCAGGGAGGTGAAACTGGAACCTTGAGATATGTGTGGACTGCACCCAACCACAACACCAGAGCGTGCCAATGTGTTGTTGTTTTAAAATAGCCTTCCACTTAAACAGTGAACAAAACAAACAAAAGTCTCTATTCTCAAGTTTATACCCTATAGGATCCTTCTAATTTCTGAAATGTTATAAAATATGCTCTGATTTGTCTTAATCAGGTATACTAAAACATAAAGACAGAAATGACTATTATAAAAGTGGAAGTTTTTGGCGCAACCTGGTGGATTAGAGGTTTGGTCGGCCACCTTCAGCAGACACAGTCGCATACATCCCAAGGACCAGGGTTTCTGTCCCGGGGCTGGGGAAAACAACCAAAATGAACTAAATTTAAATAAATAAATAAAGTGCTTTTTCCTCTTCTTTTTCCCTGCCTGCCTCTGCTCATCTTCATTCTGCCTATGCTTCTCCTTTAAAATTAATTAATTAATTAATGCATAAATTTTTATAATTTGCACAGATCCCCAGAAGCAAGAAGCATGGCACACCTTACAAGACCACACAAGGAAGCACAATGAGGCAGAGGGAATGAGGGGAAATCTAGGAAATGATCTTTTTTTGGTGGTTTTCACAGGAAGTAGTGAATAAGGCAGGGTAAACAAGCTGGTCAGGTTTAGGATTGAATAATTTGAATAATGTTGGTGGCCTCTCAACTCGGTGTCTGGTGCCTGTCTCTCTAATGGTGCTAGAGACTGACACGAGGAAGTTAGTTGGTGGTATGGACTCAGCTTGGTTGGTGCATATCAAAAAACCATTTCCAGGGGAATCCATTACTATCTCTAGGAATTAGGTAACTGGGAGGGGGCAGTTCTTCCCTTATTCTTAAATTCCCAGGATGTCAAAACATCATAGGTATAGAAGATTTTGAAAACTGATGACTACAATAACCCTCTCTTTGACTCAAAGACAATTGTATTCCATACCTAGTTTCCTTCACCTCATTCATTCATGTCTATTTAGTACTCAAATAGTATCTCCCTTATTCACCTTTTCTCATCCCCAAATATACATCATCCAGATTCAGAAATCTTCCTCTCTCTCCCTCTTATCCCTTCCTTTCCTTTTCCCTCTCCTGAATTGTCTTAAGTCAAAACCTAGATGTGTCATTTCACCCCACACATTTCAGAATGTTTTGCTTTTAAAAATGGATATTTCCACTGCAGCCTGGTGGAATAGAGGTTAGGTCAATTGCCTCCAAAGGAGTGAAGGCCACATGCCCCTGAGTTTGAGTTCCAGGTCCATGGGGAAAATAACCGGTGTGAACAACTAAATGAAAATTGGGTAAGGTCCTTCTTCCTTCTCTTTCTTCCTGCCTGCACCTTTCCTTAAATAAAAAAACAAAAAACAATATTTTCTTAAATTATCGTAGTATTTCTAGATACCTAAAAAGATAATCTAGTTTACTTTTAGAACAGAACAACCGGTATGCCCTGGTAGACTGGTAGTTGAGTACAGTCCACATACATCCCAAGGTGCCAGGGCTGGCAGGAACACTCAAGATGGGCCACTAAATAAAATAAAATGCTTCTTCCTCTCCTCTCTTCCTGCCTGTCTCTGCTTGCCTTCATACCTACCTGTACCTTTCCTTTGGGGCAGGCAGAGAGAGTAACCGATTTGTTGACAGTTATGTTGCCTGTTTCAGCTACGCAGAATAATGACACCCCCCAGTCTCTCTGTCTACGTCCAGGATCTATATCAGGTATACTCCTGCCTGTGTGTTTTTGAATTTGCTCTTCTCTTTATCTGAAATCTTATCCTCTGGGCATCTTTATGCTGGTTCTCTAAAGCCTTTTATTCAAATATCATTTTCCCAATGAAGTTTTTCCTAACAATCAGAAACATCCTATTCCTCTATCATGCTGTTATCTCTTCAGCATTTAGTATTATCTAATATGTCAGATATATATTTACTTTCTTGTTTCCCCTCACTGGATATAAAATGAAGTATGGAGGGTTTTTCATGTTTTATTTGCTGCTATATCCTTAGTGTCTAAGAATGTCAGGCAGAAAGCACTCAAATATTTATTGAATATGTGAAAGTTATTTACTACATGAACTATATGAAAGATCCAGAACATCTCCTTCCTGTTTCAAGTCACAAGGGAGGTCTGTGAGCAAAGATGTCTTTTGTTAGTATCAGTAGGTTTCAAAAACTACTTGAAGTTTCTATTAACACTCTGAAATAATTTATTAATCTCATCACACATTCCAATCACTAATTATTCACATTTATGGTGTCTCTACTGTGTGCTAGATATTCATATTGAAGATTCAGTAGTGAACTTTCAAGATTTTATTCCAGCTGGAACAAGAACAAGGTTGGGAGGTGGAGAGCAGACAACTATTGCTTCTTATCCTTGCATTTCACCATGTTAAATGACTACTAAAATTATAAGCCCCTTCTGGGTTATTTCTACTCCCCCATATTTTCCTTCTTATATTATTATACTATCTGCCCTTGATCTAGGAGTTCTTTGTTCTGTAAAGCATTGAATCTCTGACTTTTCTCTTACAACAGGGAATTTTCAGACAATTTTACTTTATTTGGTCAAGATCCAAGACCAAAATCAGAGTTGGCTCTAAAGCATCACTGATTTGATTATATAGATGATAACATGTGGTTTGCCCTGGGGAATAGCTGTTTGGGCCACTACCTCTGAAGGAACACAGTCCAAAACTACATCTCAAGGACCCAGTGCCAATCCCTGTGTGGAGGCAAGCGGAGCAGGGGGCGGGGGTGGTGGTGGTAGGGGGGCACGGGACATACAGCCAATGTAAACAACTGAATAAAAAGCTTTCTCCTCTCTCTTCCTGCCTACCTACTCACCTGTATTCTTACTTGCACCTTTCCTTTAAAAAAATAATAACATGCAAAGACAACTTCTAATAGATACCACAGTTAAATAGATACCACTGAAGAAGTGGTTTCATTTATCTTTGGGTAGAGAATGCAAGCTTTAGATGAAAAGATTTTTACTTCCTGCAGACATTAGTTCATTTATTTTTTTTGAACATAGATTTATTTCTATATCTGTGTTAACAAATGTACACCCCTATACCCACCTCCCACACCTAAATGAAGAAACATTAAAATCCAGTAGTTGAAAAATGATGAACATGTGTTTATTATTGAGAAGAGTAGCAGGCAGGAAGAGAGAGGAAGAAAGAGAGAGTCTGAAATCACTAACTCAAGTGATTTTTTTTTTTTTTTAATGAGGCAGCTTTACAAAATTTATTAATTTTTCACTAGTGAGAACCCTGATCTCAGGATCAAGAGACCCAGAAAACAAGCTCCAAAATATATAACTGAAAAATATTATTTAAAAAATAGGACACTTTTCTTTTAATGTATTTAAGAAATAAATGTGGGGGGGCTTTATTAGTGATATAATAAACTAGTAAACTGAAATACTAAAATGTTCAAGAAGTAATTTCAGGAAATTTTTTTTTACTCATTAATTTTTTTTTTTTTTTTTTTTTTTTTTTTTTTTTGAGGAAAGGAGAAAGGGAGGGAAGGAAGGAAGGAAGAGAAGGAGGACATCTTTAGTTAGTTGTTCATTTTTTTGTTTTTTTCACCCGCCCGGTCACGAACCCAGATCTTTGGGCTTTATGTGGTCTGCACGTGAGCGTCGCAGCCACCTGAGTCACAGGGTGCAACCCCTCCCCTACCCCGCCATTCACTGAATATTTAAGAATTATTTAATGAGATCCTACTTAATTAGAGCAACAATGATGCACTACATCACTACAAGTAAGTGGAAGATACAGACTCCACTATCTAGGAGATGGCACTTCTGTTAAGACTTCTGTTAAGACACTAAATATAGCGAAGTTACATAACACTACAAAAAGGCATAGTTCTTCCACACTCACGCACCCACACCCACTCTCTCCCAAACTATTTGTTTCTCTTGCCTCCCTCATCACACTGGATCCCATGTCTAGACCTTAGATTCCCCTGTCCCTTGACATTTCCTACATTTCTTTTTTCTTTTATTCAGTTGATCCCAGATTGCAAAGTAGTTTCAAAGAAATCAAATTACTTTCAGCGGATTACAATTTAATGTTCATAGATAATCTGCATATAGAGCCTGGGAGGTGAGGAAGGAAATTTGATACCTAAAATGGAAGCTATATTTGTGGCAGGATTGGGGTATTTAAAGGTTCCAGGAAATCAAATTACCTTAAAGCAAAACCACGTAGCCTAAATTCATACCCTAAAGTCATTGCAGCAAAAATGGGAGAGGTCTATACACACATTTGAAGATATCCCTGCTAAAAATCAGCTTGGTCAGAGAGCAGAACAGCCAGGAATACTGTGCAGATATACGGACAGTCAAAATTTCCGTCTAAGGACTTCTCCTGGGGAGTAAGTTTAGCTGCTAGCAGGTCCCAAACTCCAGATGCCTAAGGCGGACAGACACAAGTCGGCACTGGGAAAAAACATCATACAACGGTGTTAATAATAATAGTGGTAACAGAGTTTCGCCCCTTCAGATTCCCACGCAGCCAATCCACATAACCGCGCACTTCATGCTTTAAGAAATCTCGCGATAATTCTGTCCCCGCCCCGCCCCGCCCCCGTGGCGGGAACGTTCCGGAAGCAATGGCCCGCTCTGCGGCATTTCGTCTGTCGGAAGTGGCGTCATCCTCCAGAATCCTTGGAGAAGAAGTGCGTCTGCGTTCTTGCGTTCTACGTACAGTCTTGTGTAGAACGTTTAGGAAACCTGTCCTGATTCTTTGCGGGAAGACGTGCGCCTTTTTACGGGGCTTGCTGCGGCCTTGCGGGGCCTCCCGGGGCCACCAATTTGGTCTTTTCCTGTTTGAGTAAGAGCGGCGGCCGCGCGGCGCCCTGACCCGGTCTCACCATGTTGGTGCTGTTTGAAACGTCTGTCGGCTACGCCATCTTTAAGGTAGGTGGGAGAGTGAGCTTTTTGCGGGGACGAGCAGGTGGTGGGCTGGGGCGAACGGGGAAAGACCTAAGGAGAGGTTACACCGCTCAGGATGGCATGGGTGCTTCGTTCCCCTGCTCTGAAAAGATCGGGAAGGCTTTGGGCCCCGCGGAGGCACGTGTTTCGGTGAACACGTGGACCTGCCATTTGGGGCGCCAAGTTAGAGAGGTGATCGAGAGACCTGTTGGAGTTTTACTGGTTATGATAAGCGTGTATTTTATTTTGAACCTTTGAAGGAATGACTGAAAAATTTAGAAAACGGGAATGACCAGATTTAATTCGTTTCAATAAAGTTGCTTTGCTGTGTGGAGAACAGATTACAGAGTGAGCAAGTATTTTTGCATCAACCTAGAGAAGGTGAGCTTGATTGGATTAAAGCTTATATGGAGGAAAGTATTTGGAACAAATCTGAAGGTATAACTGATGGACTTGGCTGTTTGAATGTGAATTTTGCTTTTAGCAAATGGGTACATTGGGATATTGGAAGGGGGCTTTGGACTCTGAAGCTTGCGGTGTCTGTTAGACGTGGGAATGCAATTGTCATTTCAAGTTTGAAGTCTAGGGGAGAACTGTGGGCTGGTAATAATCTGAGATTTGATGGTTTTAATAGCACAGAAGCGACTTAACAGTTATACTTTTGTATAGTGGGATGCTTTTGGGATGTTAGAATGAATTTGAGTGCCATTCACGCACTGGCTAGGCACTTCCGAGCTCTATGAAAGTCAAAATTTTCATGTGTCCTGTTGTATGTGTAGTATTCTAGTTGTGAAAAAAAAAACCCAACTGATATGGGTGTAGAAAATCTGGAGGGTATACATACCAAAATGCTGTTTTGCAGAGCTTTTCACTTTTTTTCCTCCGTTTCTGTCAGTCTTTAAAAAGACAGGAGGTGGAAGCACTTTCAGTTCATCATTGGTTTTTTCCCCAATCCCTGGTCTTGAACTGGGGACCTGGGGATATTTATGGACTGCCCGTGTTCTAGCCCGCTAGGCCACCAAGGCGCTCCGCATTTCTTTGTTTTTCTTTTCTCTCCCCCACGCCTTTTTTTTTTTTTTTTTTTAATGAGAAAGGTGCAGGCTGGAAGAGGCACTTTATTCTCAGTTTTGCATATTTGTTCTCCCCGCGCCCCAGCTTGGGTGGACCCGGGACACTTGGGGGATGTATATAGCACTAGACCACTAGGCCAGGAAGGCCCGCCCCTCCATTTCTTTTCTGATGCTTGAAAATATACAGTATACTTCTATTTTAACTTGTTGCATTAAATGTTATTTTCAAAAAAACCAATACAATAATAATTAAAAACCAGGAATTGGATTTGCTTATTTTTCCTCTCATTGGGTTGTCTGTTTGCAGTATTAGCATTTTTTTAAAGAGAAAAAAAGGGAGAGGAGAGAAAGAAACATCTTTATGTATGCATGTATTTATTTACTTTGGTTTTTAAACCAGGCTTAGGGCTTTACATGGTCCACTCAATAGCATCTCAGCCGCCTGAGCCACAAGTGTGTTAGGTTGTTTTGTTTTTGTTTTTTAAGGAAAGGTGCAGGCAGGAGTGAAGGCAAGCAGGAAGAGTGAGGAGGGAAGAAGCACTTTGCTTAGTTGTACACTTGATTGTAACACCCCCATCCACATGTACTGGGATCCTTAGTGTGGGTAGGCCTGCAGAGGTGAAGGACCAAACCGTATTCCACCAGGATACACCTTTATTAGCGATTTTAAAGGACCTTTTTTGAACCTGGGAATATTTGTTGTTCCCCCCTGGCTTTGGGTGGAAATCACCAATTTTTGATACATTTTGGTAAAAATTTATACAGTTTGCAAGCACCCCTACAGTGCCCTATTACAGTACGTCATCCCCCAAAGTTTTTGCTTCATGCCTGTATGCTAGCTAGTGCCAGCTCTATAATTTTTCTGTTCTAGAAATTTCCTGTAATGAAGTTGTTAGCATGCTTTTGAAGCTAATCAGTGTTGCAGGCATCATTGTTCATTTTTTAATAATTTACATTTGAACCTGTTGAATTCATCCTGTACATCTCCATAAAATCTTATTAAGCCACATTGTCTACAATAAAACTGAAAAAAGTTAGCATTAGATATTTAAATAGAAAAACTAGCAGCACCCTGGTTGATAGGGGTTTGGCACATGCTGCATACATCCCAAGATCAGTCCCAGCAGGAACAACCAAGATGTATGACTAACTAAAATGCTGCTGCTTCCACTTTTTGCCAGCCTGCCTGCCTACTCATCTTCATTCCTGCCAGCACCGTTCCTTTAATCAAACAAAACCAGAAAATCTAAATAATCAAGACATAAGAAAATTAGGGAAGATCAACTTTTGATACTGTGCACCCCTTCCTATTCATACATTTACTCCTCTATAATAGGGGAGGATGCTCCAGGGACACACTGCATGCTGTGGAATGCATCTGTATTTGGTTTTTAATTTTTAATTTTGGAAGCGTTTCAGTCAGAATAGTAGATTGTAATGAACCTCCATGTGCCCCATCACTCAGTTTCTACAGTCCACTTTATGTCATCTCCCATTCTCTATATTGTTGCGAAGCAAATTCAGACATTTAATTTTATCTGTAATATAAATATGTAAAATATAAAGTATCTATAAAATATAAAGGTCGGTTGTAAGAGGTGTAAACAGTATAACAGCAGTGCTGAAGTTATTGATGATGATAGGTATTCGTTATACACTGTTTCTGCCAGAAGCAGAAATCATCTTAATACAAAATTAAACAATAATAGTGGATTTTTTTGTATACAAATATTCCAGATTTCTCTTCTTGAAAGTGAATGATTAAAATGTTTTCTGTAATGTTTTAACTGTTAAATCCATTACCTCTTGCTGACACAATCCACAAACATCACATGAGCAGCTTAATAAAATAAATGCTTCTTCCTCTCTTCCTGCATGTCAGTCTCTGCTTTCCTTTCTTACCTTCATCTTTTTTTTGAAAAAGTATTCTAAACAATAATAAGAAAACTTTAGAAACAACCCAAATATTTCTTTAGTTATTTTTAAAGGAAAAGTACAGTCAGACAGGAAAAGTAGAAGCAGCACTTTATTTCAATTTTTTTATTCCAGTAACTTCTATTTTGCACGTTAAAATAAACTCATGTGTAGGTTCCCTGCATGTGTAGTTTTCTCATTTCTAGGACATTTCAACACACCCTGCCCTTCACCAAACCATCATTGTCCAGTGGGCTCTGCCACTTGCCCCCCTCCCCCATCCCCGTCCCATTCCCTATTGGTAACCTCATTTCTATTGCTAGTGTCCAAGGCCTGGTTTTGTTTCATCTGTTTTTGTGTGTGTGTGTGTGGTGTCTTTTTTTAATATATTCATATTCCACCTATGAGTGAGATCATCAGCTGTCTTCTTTTGGCTTATTTCATTTAGCGTAATTCCCTCTAGTTCCATGTTGATTCAGATGACAGGATTTCATTTAGAAGAAGACTTTATTTTAGTGGTTCACATTGGTCTGTGTGAGGTACTTGAGCTTTACGTGGACTACTAGAGCTACAGTCTTAACACCTGACCCACGAGGCCTGCCACATAGTACCTTCATGTTAGAATGATCATAGCAGTAATAAATTATTTTATAGGAAGTAGGCAAAGCTTTTTGCTCTATGAATATCAGAAGCTTTGTGAAGAGTTAAGGGTCTCCTTAATAATAGAACGTTTTCAGCAAGGACACCAGCTAGATTTGAATTCCATCCAGTTATTAAATGTACTATTAATAATTTGTTCAAAAAATTATGCTGGGTGTGCCCTGGTGGAGTAGTGGTTAGGTCCACTGCTTCCAACTAAACTCAGAGACCTGACCCAGGGCAGGGAGGCACAACCATCATATACAGATAAAATAAAAATTAAGTAAAATGCTTCTTCCTTTGTTCCTGCCTGCCTACTCACCTTCATTCCTGCCTGCATCTTTTCTTCTTCAAAAAACAAGAAATTATTTTGTGTTAAGAAAGCTGATTTGTTAATTCAGGGAGATAAATAACTTCTTTCACCTTCATTTCAAGTATAATTATAATCGAAGAGTATAGCTAAATAGGCCTAAACTGTGTCATTTAAAATTATTTAAATATTACAGGTTCTCAATGAGAAGAAACTTCAAGAAGTTGATAGTTTATGGAAAGAATTTGAAACTCCAGAGAAGGCAAATAAAATGTAAGTCATATTGAAACTCAGATCTATTTCACAAATAATATATATGTGTAATTTAATTCCTTATTTGTACCATAGACCGTCTCAACTAATTTGTCTTAGTTAGACTAGATTGGACAGAACCCCTAAAATTATTATTTTGTAAATTTTTGAAGGCATAGGTTGATTGTGAATTAAATATAAATTTCTCTTTAAAGTAATAGTTGTCAGAAGCACTAGCTGCTTATTGATTAGCTTGTATTTTCTCTGAGTGATATTTTGAGCTAAAGTGAACTTACATGTCCATCAAATAAATTGTAGTTTATCTGTAAAATGTCCTTGTATTCTGTATATGCATTTATGCAAGTATAGAAAGCCATGAACAGATACGACTTCAGAAGGTTGGAAACAGGATTAAAGTAAGGAGTAAGGAGATGAAATTATTATTTTTTCCTGAAATATTTACATCACTAAGTATGTACTTAGGAGACCCACTAGGGTGTGCTATGATCAGGTAAGTAAAATCTTGCTTAAGGTAACATGATTTTAGACAATAGGAGACTGAGTTAGTCTGATTCATTGTTGATAATGATGTATTGTTGGAAGTGAATCTAAGTGACCTAACTCAATATTCCTCACGCCACTGAGACAACTATGAATTAATTATGTATTTGTTTTAATTCTAGAGTAAAGCTAAAACATTTTGAGAAATTTCAGGATACAGCAGAAGCGTTAGCAGGTAAAGTCAAAGACTAGCTTTTGTTTTTTGAATCTTAGCGACTTATCCTTATTCAAAGATTGTTTTAGTTATCTGAGTTTAACTTTATTCAATGTTGTCAATGATGCATTCTTTTTGGAACTGAATTTAAGTGATCTAACAAATTCGTCACTACCACTGAGACGACATTGAGTTAGCTTTTTTTACCATAGGGCTATTCTCCCCCCACCTCCCACCCCCATGTGATGAGAGGTGAGAAGTGGTTAAGTTCATCTCCCTGTGGAAACCAGTAGCATAATGCTGAAGCACAATTCAGTAAAAGCTGTTCTACAAGGGACCAAGGTAATGTGGCCAAGCACACAACTCTGATTTTTTAACCCAAGAGTAAAGTGGATAGCCAGAGTTCAAAGTTGAAATAATAATAAAGGGAAGAGAAGAAAAGAAGAAGAAAACAAAAGCAAACCTTTTTAGTTTGAAAAAGCGTATTACAAATTTTTTGAAAACTGATTAAGGTTATTTTTTTGTCTTTAATACAAAAACTACAGAATTGTTTGTCTAAAGGAGACATAATTTTTTATGATTTAGAAGAATAGATGATACAATCAACTGATCCTCATGGTTGGGCAATAGGTCATAGGGTTGATTAAAACTTTGGATTTTGCGTTTAATGTTAAAGAAAGCAAGAATACCTGTTATAAAACCCTAATAATGAACTTTTCTTTTTTTAAAGAAACACTTTATTCATTTTTATTTAGTTGTTCACATTGGTTGCTCCCCCAACCCAGAGTCTTGAACCCAGAACCTTAGGATGTATGTGGGACTGTGCCCAGGGTATGCTAGACTACTAAGGCACACCCTAATCGTGAACTTCTCAATTGTTTTAAGTTCTGTATCACAAAGTATGCTTTGTGGTATAATTTGAAAATGAAGTGATAGACCCACAGTGAAAGAGACTGAGACAAGGGAGTTGACACTCTGAGGCATGACTTTATTGTCCCATGTGCAGGCTGGGAAAAGCTCCTTTCTGAGAAGAGGTAGGAGCAATCCAAGGGAATCTGTGAGAGGGGCTTTTAAGGGGGTAGTCTCTGACTAGCAGGGAGGGGGCTACAGGTGGAAATCCAATAAGTCCATCAGCTGAGCTGTTGATTTAGGGGTGGGGAAGGGAGTCATGCGCTAGAATGTTAGGTCAGTGCAGAGGGGTAGGGACGGAGACCTTGAGTTTGCTAAACAGGAGGAGGATTGAACAGCATCTGATCTTCAGGCTGTAAAACAGTCCATTTCTCATGCTTGGTTGGAAAGTGACAACTTGCAGTCCTTTTGTCTTCTCTGACCTATCCTTGATGAGCCTTGTGGCTGTTCATGAAGAACCATATGGAAGAATATGACTTTAAGTTAGGCAAGAATTTGACAGATAATTTTGATCATTAGCCACAGGAGAAAAGGTATATAGTTCTCTTGTGAGAATTAGGAATCTAACTAAACATTCTATTAATGGACCACCCCAGCCTTGACAGAGAAGTAAGCTGAAGGGTAGCCCAACACAAAAATGGGCCAGTTTTCTAATTTAAAAAAAAAAAAAAATGTTCTAAGCGTGCCCTGGTGGAGTAACGGTGAAGTAAATCGCCTCCAGAAAATGCAGGGAGCAGCCAGTGTGAACAACTAAATAAAACATCAATATAAAGTGTTTTTTCCTGTTCTTTTCATGCCTGCCTGCCTACTACTGCCTTCATTCCTTCCTATACCTTTCCATTAAAAAAAAAAAATTTTCCTAGGGCTATTTCATCAATACAATGGTAATAAAGCCTCATAGAGCCATAATCACAGCAATGGTAGTACTGTTTTGCTTGGAGATGTTTTTATTTCCCCTTTCCTCTCCAGCCCCAGATCTCAAACCCAGGTCCTTGAGCTTTATGTAAAGCTTACACCTTACACCTTAGCTGTCTGAGCCACAACAGCAAGGATATGATGTTAAGAATTTGACATGCCCTGGTGGAGTAACAGTTAGGTCCATCACCTCTGGCCAAACAGTTCACATACATCCCACGTACCTGGGATTTGTGTCCCAGGGGCCAGCTGGGAGAGAGGAAACAACCAAGATGTACAAAAACAAAAAAAAAGAAAATGAATTTCTATTTTCCCTAATAGTTCAAACATTGCCATTTGCATGGATAGGTTTATTTTAATTCTTAGTCAAAGTTTCAAGTTACAAGTCTTCCAAATAGTCACAGTAAAATTTGGGGTATGCCTACATTTGGATGAAGTGTGAGGCCTCTTTAGGGATGCTGAGAAGTGGTTAGTAGAGAAGGTAAGTGGAGGAAAGTTATAAGTTTTTAAATTTTCCTTTATCCCTGTCACTGTCCCTTCATACCTAATCTTTATAACATAATACATGTATGAAAATTAACAGGCCTGTTGATAAGAGGGAAGATAAATGTAAATGTTAGCATAGATCTAGAGTAGAAATTTTTACTTAACATATTTTAAATAAGTGAGAACTCTAGCTTTAAAGTATAAAAATAGATATTTAGATTGAAAACTAGAAGTAAGAAGTTAAATATTTTAATTATAGAGATTTAAAACTAGTAAGGAAAGAATACAATATACTAGAGGTAGATTATAAGGAATCTTACGTACAAAATGTAAAAGTGTCTTGCATCCTCGCTTTTTGCAGTGTAGAGAATCCTGTGGAGGTTTGGTAGTTAAATGGTTTCTTCCTCACCATTCATCTTTCCAAGTAAAGATGACTTGAACTTGTAATTCAAATGAATGGAGATATAGTGAGGAAAGAAGAGCAAGTACTTAGCTGATTAAGCATAAACTGTCAAGCCTTAGAAATTGTCGCAGCATTTTTTCCTGGTCGGCGTACTTTAAATTCATCCAAAACCTGGACGAGTATCAGTATAGGTATTAGTTCATCAGTGTCCAGCTCGTCTCAGTGTAGCTAGATAGAAGGATGAGAGTTTTAAAGTAGCAGATTTAAAACTTGGCCCCAAATAAGTAGTCCCCAAATTGAATAGGTTGCTTTTAGTAGTAAGTTCTTTATCATTGGAGTGAGACGTGATGACGCATTGGGCCAGAGATTACTAAGGCGGTCACTTAAAATTGCTTATAGTGCAGTAAAACTTTGAAGATGTATGCATTTCTTTTTACCAGTCTTGACAGAATGTTAGTATTTCACAGTCTACTTGTAATGACTGTAAAATCTTAAGTTCTTATGGTTTTAAAACTAGAGAGTTAACTCTTGTTTTTCTTTTTCCTGAAAGCATTTACAGCTCTGATGGAGGGCAAAATCAATAAGCAGCTGAAGAAAGTTCTGAAGAAAATAGTGAAAGAAGCCCATGAGCCCCTGGCTGTAGCTGATGCTAAACTAGGAGGAGTCATAAAGGTAAAGTGCTTTTGTTTTAAAGATAGGAAGGGAGGGGAGGAAGAAACATTTTAATTTGATTCTTTTTTTTTTTCACCCTGACCCTGGGTCTTGAACCCAGGTCCTTGGGCTGTATGTGGTCTCCACACCAGTGACTCAGCACCCCAAGCCACAGAGGCACACCAAGCCTTGCCTTTGTAATGAGTTGTTCTAAGTTTTCATAGTTAATATCTTTTCTTTAGGCTGAATAATAGTTGATTTCTTATATGATTATTAGTACTAAGCATATATATAAGTAATCCCTATTCATTTTATGAAATAAAAATACACCAAAAAATTATAAAGAGTAGGTTTAGCCCTGCTGCCCAGAGAAAACCTGTTAACACTTTTATGTGTCCTGACAAATTTTTATTTAGCCAGGGTTTTTTTTTTTTTCAACATAAATAGGGTTGTAGTTTTTGTTTGTTTTTAACATGTATGTGTTTATTTAAAAACTTAGTAGGGAGTAGAGTTGCTAGATATTAAGCATGAAGTGAGAGCCAGTTGCGATAGAGTGATCTTCAGTAGATTTTACAGTGACAGGTTAATTATTGTATTATGAGTATGCTTCTGATTCTTGAAATAAAGATTATAAATTAGGATTGTAAATTTAAGGAGTTTGTTTAAATAGCTTTTCTACCTAGTAATGACGTTCTATATGATGATGCTAATCTTCATCTTTTGAAGTGCACACAGGTCTATTCTAGATTTTTCTATTAAAAACATTAAATTTTGATGCATTATGGTGACCTAGCAGTTTAGTACGCTGGGCACAGTCAACATAAATCTCAGGGTCCCCAGTTCAAGACCCAGGGCCAGGGGGAACAACCAAGATGAGCAACTAAATTAAGTTCTTCTCTATACTTGCCTGCCTACTTGCTTCATTCCTGTCTGCACCTTTCCTTTAAAAGAAAAAAAATTGTTTTTGATTGAATAATAGTATAATAAACACAGAAAGGCATACAAAAGAGCAAATTTCTGAATGGTGAGGTTATGGGTATCAAAACTTGTAATGGATATCACTCGTATGCATACTAAATGTTTTGTTAAACATATGGTGCTACATATGCAATTAAGGAGTATATGCAGACTCACTTTTGTGACTCAGGTAACTAACATGAAGGCCATGTAAAGCCCACAGACCTAGGTTCAGGGAAAAATATTTGGAAGTATATAAGAGATGCTAAAAGCTAGTCATCTGTAAGTAAAGGCCCTGATGCTTAGAACTTTTGTTTCATTTAAATCGATGCTATTTTAGTATTTAAATGGTTTTCTGAGTTTTTCTTAAATACAGATGTTTTTGTTCTTATAGGAAAAGCTGAATCTCAGTTGTATTCACAGTCCTGTTGTTAATGAACTCATGAGAGGAATTCGTTCGCAGATGGACGGGTTAATCCCTGGGGTAGAACCACGAGAAATGGCAGCTATGTGTCTTGGATTGGCACACAGGTGAGATTTCCTGGAAAATATTGTCAGCTTATTTATTTATATTTAATAAACAATTACATAACACTATTCTAAATAGATTGGAAATACTAATTTAATCTCATAATAGTCTACTGAGGAAAGCAGCATCCTTATTTTATAATTGAGGAGACATGCCCGAAGTCAGTACAACTGGTGAGTGATGAAGCTGAAATTTGACCCAGGCAGTCTGGCTGCATTGCCTGGACTCTTAAATGTCATCATAGACCTCAGAATTCTTGACATTTTCTCTTTTTTCTTTTATCTGAAATATTTGCTGCTCCACAATTTTCTCATCCAATGAAGTCTCTTCTGCTTTCTATGTTTGTGTTAATTGCTTTACTCCTGACTTTTATTGAACATTTATAATCAAAGAAAAGCATATTAACCTATGGCATTTAACTAGAACGCCCTTAGAAATGGGTATTTGTATTGTGATTTGCATTTTGTTTATTTTAAAGAAAAGGTACAGGCAGGAATGAAGGTGAGTAGACAGAGAGGAGAAGCAGCATTTTATTTAATTGTTCATAACTAAATAAATGGTTGATCCCCCTGCGCCTTGGGTCTCGAACCTGGAACCTTGGGATGTATGTGGATTATGTACACTAGGCCACTAGGACACCAGGATGTACTGTGATTTGTGTTTCTTGAGAAGTTTGCCATTTTGTGGAATTATGCCAAAATAACAGGATTTGTGGAAGAAAAATAGGATTATGGGTAGACTATTCAACACACATGAAAATTAGAAACTAGAGCACTTACAAAAATATTAAAATATTAGCACAGTTAAAAGACATGTCCTGGTGACTAAGGATATAAGGCCACGTACATACCAAGGACCCAGATTTGAGACCCAGGGTTGAGGGGAACTACCAAGATGAACAACTAAATAAAATAAATGAATATTTCTTCCTCTTCTCTTTTTCTATTTTTCTGCCTACATCTTTGTTTTTAAAAAAAGTAAAAGATCTACCTTTGAAAAGAAAAAACCGGCTGCTGAGAGATGAGTCAAGATCACAAACGTGAGGGAAATTATGGAATAAATATTTATTTTTAAGAGGGAGGAAGCAGGCTAGAATGAAGGCAAGGAGACAAGCAAAGAGGAGAAAGAATCATTTATTTAGTTGTTCACGTTGGTTGTCCTGTCCCAACACCACCACCACCCACCCCCACCCCCGCTGTCCCCACTCCAGTAGTAAGCATTTCTAAGGGAGAGCCTATTAGCTAAACTGAGTCAAATTTCTAAAAGTCTAAATTTAATATTAATGGACATTATTTCCAGCAGTGGTTCTCAATCAAGAGCCATTAGATATTCCTTCGAGGTCATTTGGTAACATCTGTGGATTCTTTCATTGTCACAAACTGGGGGTTTGGAATCTGCTAGTAACATAGAGGCCAGGGATATTGCTAAACTTCCAACAATGCACAGAATAGTCCCCACAACAAAGAATTATCAGGCCCACAGTACTGTTCAACCCATTTTCTGTATAGAAAAAAACAATGGAGCTTTTAAGATGTTTAATGTTTTTCCTAGATGCTATCTTAATAATCGTTTCTCTTTCAGTTTGTCCCGATACAGGTTGAAATTTAGTGCAGATAAAGTGGATACAATGATTGTTCAGGCAATTTGTAAGTATAGTATATTCAAGGTCTTATTTATTTCTTATTTCCTTTGAAATTGTATGTTTTATAGTTTTATAATTGTATCTGTTGAGAAAGAGATCAGCTAGAAATTTTAGTAAATAAAGTTACTGTAAAATGCGGAATAGAAAAAAAGGAAAAATGCATAATTTGACTAGTTGGGTATATGAATTATGCTATTAATATAAACCAATTCATTTGTCTTTCTCCATGAAAAGTGATAAAACAATAAGTGGAGTCTGAGTTGTATGTCTTTCCTTTGGCTCTAATAGGTCATTTTCCCATGTCATTGAGTGGTTCTGTAAAATGTTGAAGTCTTGATAGTTGTATTTCTAAGTATATACTCAAAAGAATTGAAAGCAGACACTCAGTCATCCTTATTCTCCCTATTGAGAGCAATAGCCAATAGCTAAAAGGTGGAAACAACCCAATATATTAACAGATGATTGGAATAACAAATATGTAGTATACACATAAAATGGAGTATTCATCCATGAACAGGAATAAAGTTCTAATTGTGGTACAACATAGATGAATTTTGAAAACATTTTCCTAAGTGAAATAAGCCAGATATAAAAAGATATTTTGTGAGTCCTCTTATGAGAGTGTAGGCAAATTCATTGAGAGACAAAGCAGATTACCAGAGCCTGGGGGAAGAAGGGAATGAAGAGGATTTTTTTTAAACGGGTCCGTGTTTGAGTTTGGTATGGTGAAAGAGTTCTGGAAATGAACAGTGGTAATAATTGTACATTTGAACGTCTTTAATGCCGTGGAATGTACTCATGAAAGTGGTTAAGGTGGTAAATTTATGTCTATTTTACAATGATTTTTTTAAATCTCATTTCTGTGCTGCAGCCTTGTTGGATGACTTAGATAAAGAACTAAATAACTATATTATGCGGTGTAGAGAATGGTATGGCTGGCATTTCCCTGAATTAGGAAAAATTATTTCGGATAATTTGACATACTGCAAGTGTTTACAGAAAGTCGGTGAGTAACTTTATCCTTTAAGACTGAAAACTATTTGCACCCTAAAAGATGGGTTATAGTGATAATTTTCTTTTAAACTTCCAGTTTTTACAGCTTAGATATGTTTTGGGAATATAGCAATGTTGATGTCTCAGATTTTAGAATTAAAATGAACTTGAACTTAGATTTTTGAAGATGTGTGCATCTAGGGACATTTTAGTTTAGTTTTTCTTAAAATTGCTTCTTGTAGTAAATGTGTCTCAGTAAATTTTTAAGTAGCAAGAACTGCAGACTTGTGATGGTCTCCTAAAATATTTTTATAACTAGGCATGTCCTGGTGGAGTAGTGATTTGAACTGCCACCTCCAACCGAGCAATCTGCATTCCAGGAGTCTAGGTTCATGTCTTGAGGCTGGGGGCACAACTAAATAACAAGAAATGCTGCTTCCCTCCTCTCTTCCTGCCTGCTTGTCTACTTGCCTTCATTCCTGCCTGCACCTGTTTTGTATTTTATTCTGTTATTGTAACAATACTTTTAATAAAAGAACCTGAACGTTGTTAATAAATTTACTTGCCTCATATTACCATTCAAAGAATTTCTGGGCCTACCTTCAGTATAACCTTAGCTACTAACTGTCTGTCGACATAGTGTTAATCTTGATGGGTTATTTTGTTTTTATTCCATGTACCCCATGTGGGGCAGGGACAGATTTTTAATCTCTAAAGTCAAGTCTTTATACAGGAAAATTATAGGTCAAACTTTTTTTTCACTGACTTATCGCTACCTTTTCTTTTGACTTTGATGGATTTTATATAATTCGTTAAAGCGTGATTTTCCCTCATCTGCAAACATTCCATAGGTGATAGGAAGAATTATGCTGCAGCCAAACTTTCCGAATTGCTGCCAGAGGAAGTTGAAGCAGAAGTGAAAGCAGCTGCAGAGATATCCATGGGAACAGAGGTTTCAGAAGAAGATATTTGCAACATTCTGCATCTGTGCACTCAGGTAAACTATACACAGAGAGAAGCTAATTGTATAGGTATCTGCTCTAATAATAATTCTCTGGTGGCAATGATGATATTTAAAATTAAGTTCACCTGATCATTAAATGAGGTTGTTCAGTCACTACCTCATCTGAGCCATCTTGAGTAGTAGACATAGAGAGGGGAATACATACTAAAATGAAGTTACAAGAGTGCCATCTATTATTAGCATTGTTCAATTAATGAATTTTAAAGGTAGGGAAGTATAGCTTCTGGTATTTAATTCTAATTCTAACTTGTATTTATGGCCTGTGGTGATTTGTTTTCTGTTTTGGTAATAGCTAATATTGACCCGCATTTATTAGGCAATATGTTTAAGTTGTTTATATACATTCTCTAATAAAAACTATAACAACCTTTTTACAGGAATTTGAAGTAAAGAGTAGTTAATTTTCCTAGGATTGCACAGTTGGTTTGTATTTTAGGGGTTTTTTTAGACATGAACTTTTATACTGTTTGTTCTTGAGGCACTTATGATTTATTTTGGTCTTTATGCTAGGTGATTGAAATCTCAGAATATAGAACCCAGCTCTATGATTACCTACAAAATCGAATGATGGCCATTGCACCCAATGTTACAGTCATGGTTGGGGAATTAGTTGGCGCACGGCTTATTGCTCATGCAGGTAATCATTTTCATGTAATTTGTGAAAGTGAGTATTTGGGGTTATGTTATTTTATAGCTGGGATTTAAAAAAAAAATCTTTGAACAATAATGAAATTTTAGGTAGTAAATAGAAGTAGATGGTATATGGGTGAGGACTAAGGACCAAGTGTTCAATGATGATTTTTATTTGTATGCCTGATTTCCTTTTTGGATAATGAGGGCATCTTTAGTCACTACCTCTTCTGAGACACTTGAGTTCATTGTCAGAAGTTTATTATGGTTAGTTATAATCAGGAGGTAGACTGCAAGAAGATGAAATCAATTAAAATTTCCCAAGTGAGTTATAATAAAACTTAATGCATTTGTAGGTGATATTGTAAAGACACAGTGGTACCCCAGAAATTACTATATAGTGCTTATAAGTAAAGTGAAGTAGTAGTTCATAATTTTATATCACTAGAGAAATTGTTATAATCCATCACAGCAGTTCTTACTATGTTATCTTCATCAGTTAGACAAATACGTTGGCTGGGATGGGCCCATTGTCTGCATTTAAAACTTTGTGGATTTAACTAAATTTATAGCTCTTACAGATGCAAGAATTAACAGGACTGAGTGTTTATTTAATTTTGGTTGAGTGATTGCATTAATATTTCTAAACTAGAATGTTTGGTGTGCAAAATAAATATCAGAAAATAAGGGCTAGATTGGAGATATCTCAATACATGTGTTTTGTCTTTATATCTTCCATGGCATGCTGATGAAATGTAGAATAAATACTAGTATCTCTTAGGCAAATAAATAAAATTGAATTAATAGGCTTAACTTTCCTTTTATCGTAGACACCACAAATATCTGCTTATGATGCTAACAGAAGAATCATGAATGCTGAGGCAACACTTACTTTCAGGGAATTCCAGACTGTGGAGTCTTTTATTGCATTATATCTTTATGTATTTATGGAGGCTATAATACTTAAGACTGCTGACCCTCCTCCCTACCCCATTTCTCGAACTCAGGTCCTGGTCTTTACATAATCTGTGCTTTAGCCCTTTCAACTGCCTGAGCCACAAGGGTACACCTTATAAATAGAACATTTAAATACTTGGAATTGTGTTCTTTTTCTTTCCGTTTAAGGTTCTCTTTTGAATTTGGCGAAACATGCAGCTTCTACAGTTCAGATTCTTGGAGCAGAAAAGGCACTCTTCAGAGCCCTGAAGTCTAGACGAGATACTCCTAAATATGGTCTCATTTATCATGCTTCACTTGTAGGCCAGACAAGTCCCAAACACAAAGGAAAGGTGAGTTACACTTCCTAAGGCAGGCCCTTTTAATACCCCCCGCCAAACAACAACAACTCTGTTGTATGCAATAATTAGAGATTAATGAACTTTTTTTTTCTTTTTAAGGAAAGGTACAGGCAGGAGTGAAGGCGAGTAGGCAGGCAGTCAAGAAGAGAGATGAGAAAGAATAACTTTATTCAGTTGTTCATCATTGATTATTGCCTTGGCCCTGGGTCTTGAACCAGGGACCTTGGGATGTATGTGGACTGCACCTGATTAAAGTGTTAGGCTGTCAGGGCTCACCCAAAACAAACTTTTGAAGGAAAAGGTTAGAAGAAATTTGTTACTGATCTTACTAAATCATTTTCTTTCACTGTATTAGTTCTCTAGTATCCACCTCTGATGAGGAGTGGGGTGGGTGGCACACCGAAAGTTTCTGTGTCGCAGAAGTTATTATCAGCATTTATGAATTAGAAATAGTAGCACATGCACTGTGCTAAGCATTTGGTAGTACGTTTAGTGAATCCTTTGAATGGCCTAATGAGGTGTTTCTATTTGACAGATGAGGAAATTGAGGCTTAGATAAGTTAAGTACTTTCAAGCTTTTCTGTAGGACACATTAATAAAAACTGAAATTTTATAAAAATTTAGAGTAGGATGATAGAAAGTAGGAGTCCCATAAAATAAAATGTTCATATGCTTTGGAAAGGACCCCCATTTATTTAAGATTTATGGAGATATGGGGCTGTACCTGTTCTGGATGGCCTCACATGGTATAGAACTAGTGTCACTGAGCAGAAACTAAAAGAAGACATTAGAAGAACACTTTGGCTAGTCTTAGAGATGGGCTGCTACAAATGTGCCTTGGTGGCCTGGTGGTTTAGCACACTGAGGTATAGTCCATATACATCCCAAGGTCCCTAGTTCAAGATCCAGGACTGGAGAATCAACCAACATTAAAAAAGAAGAATGATGTTTCTTCCTCCGCTCTCTGCCTGCCTGTCTGCTTACTTGGCTTCATTCCTGCCTCACCTTTGTTTTGTTTTGATTTTTAAAAAAAAGCACACGCCCTAGTGAAACAGCATGGTCAGTCGCCTCCAAAAGAGCAGTCCACATGTGGGGTAGAAGACAACTACTGTGAACAAATAAATGAAAAAATGAAGCTACTTCTTCCCTCTAAAAAAAAGAAAAGAAAGAAATGGATTACTACAATATCTTTTCATCTACCAAAATGATGGTTCTTCTCGATAACCATTTAGCAATTGGATTGTGGCAAAAATTCAGACATAGGTGGTTTGAGTTGCTTGATTCATAATACTTTGGAAATTTCTGATTTAAAAAAATCCTACAGTGAAAGGAAGAGAGATGATTTTTTTTTTTTTGTATGAATGAGAATTTTTAAATCTCAACTTGGAATATAATTTGAATGCCTCTCACTTTATGTCCTTTATTAGATTTCTCGAATGCTGGCAGCCAAAACTGTTTTGGCTATTCGGTATGATGCTTTTGGTGAAGATTCCAGCTCTGCAATGGGAGTTGAGAACAGAGCCAAATTAGAGGCCAGGTTGCGGACCTTGGAAGATAGAGGGGTAAGCACCACATGCTGCCTATTGCAAAATGTTACATGTCAAAAATTAATAAACAGTAATTTATATTCTTACTCATTTTACCAACCAAATAGCTTTATGATGTATTTATGACCTTTAATGTCCAGTATATTCATTTTCTTTCTTAGATAAGGAAAATAAGTGGAACAGGAAAGGCATTAGCAAAAGCGGAAAAATATGAGCATAAAAGGTGAGTACATTTGGGAGAGGATGGATGAACAATTTCTGCTTATTTAAATGTTGTCACAGCATTATTTTAATTATAAACTTAATCATCTCTATCCTAATTTTTTCTTTGCCATTTAATTTTCTATATTCGCTTGTAGTTTTTAATCATTTATGCATGTATTTCATTGTCAAATAAGTACATATAGCAGTATTAATTTTTTTTCCCGAGTATTAATTTACTCATTTGCAGGTATTGAGGATAAATACTAGAGTTCCCATTTATAGAATATAGTATATAATATTCCATTTATCAAAAAGAAAGTCCATTCATAGTTAATCTACAATGAAATTTGTTTTTAAAGAATCCAAAGAAGCCTAAAAATAGCTGAGCAACATGACAAAATAATCAGATTTTGCCATGAAGTTAACAAGAGTAGTGCTCTGGTGGCCTAGTGTTTTAGACCACTGGGCATAGTCCACATACTTCCCAAGGTCCCTGTTTGAAGATCCATGTCCCAGTGGAAACAAACAAGATAAGTCAAATAAAATAAAATGCTTCTTCCTCCTCTCTCTTCCTACCTGCACCTTTCCTTTAAAACAAAAGAAAGGAAAAAAGTAATTATCAAAAGCTCTATGGGTTCAATTGGTTTGGCTATTATTGGAAGTAATGCTCAATACTTGTAAGATTGCGATGATGAAAGCAGACTATAGTAACTTCTCAGAAGCACTTTAACAGTGTGTATCCAGAGTCTTAACATTTCATTTAGTTGTTCACGCTGAATCTTCCCCACCCCATACCCAGACTTGAACCTTGGTTGTTCCCCTGTTACCCCGCGACATGAACCCTTATGATGTATATGACTTGTGCTGACTGGAGACGGCAAATTCATCTGCTGGACCACCAGGGCACCCCTAATAGTATACTCTTATATGTGGGCAGGGAGTGCAATATATGTTAACATCCTAGTTATATTTTATGTACATGTATTTTAAATAATCACATTGAGAAAACATTGTTTTCCTTTATCCTTGGGAAAAATACTCAATTATGGGTTTTTTTTTATAATTTGTAAACTTCCCAACTTTTCTACAATGACTTAAATGATTTTAAAATTCTTATTGCTTCTTTAGTTCTAAACAAATGTGGATCTTTTGTTTTTTAAACTATAAAAAAAAAAGTTAAGTTAAATGAACAGCTATCATCCTTAGCTTGATCCGAAAAATTGTTTAATATTCTTGTGCCAATATACTATGACTTAAACACATAAAATTAAAGCACCAATTATGAAATTTAATTAGTTCACCTTTTAGGAGCTCAGTACTTTAATTTGTTCTTTCTGCTACTTTACTGCAAAAGCAAGTGTTAGGTTTTCAGGATTCTATCCATATGTATCCTCTTGTTTCTTAGCCACTCATATGAGATCTGTGGTGAATTCTTCTCTATTAAACATTGAATTTTTTTTTAATTGAATTCTCTAGTATTCTGAAACTTGAATTGGTTCAGTTTTTACTTTCTAATCATTTGGTATGATAACTAAATCAGAATTCATTTAGATCACCACTTGATCATAATTGACCTGCTTAAAACATATTAATACCTCTTTTCATAAACTGCCGCAAAGCCACTAAATTGAAACCGCTCTGTAAGCTTGTGTATTATCTAATGGCATTTCTTTTAAATCTCTTTAGAATTATTTCAATTATAGATTATAGAAATTTTCTAAAATTCTTTGGCTCTTTCAGTGAAGTGAAGACTTACGATCCTTCTGGTGACTCTACACTGCCAACCTGTTCTAAAAAGCGCAAAGTAGAACAAGTAGATCAGGATGATGAGGTTATTGAAAAGAAGGCCAAAAAAGCCAAGGTTAAAATTAAAGGTAGGTTTTCAGTGTTTTAATGTCCTTTTCACTGTTCTTCCTGTAGAAGGACACGACTCATAAGTCTTCAAAAAGCACATGCATAATTGTGGAACCACTCATTGAAAGCTCTTAGTTTTATTAAGCCATCATGGTCTCTGGGAATAGTTAGGGGACTGCTAAATTCGTCAGACTTTGTTAAGGAATGTGAGAATTTTTTTTGACTCTAGAATTCTATATGGTATTAAGGATATACTAATACAATTCTATATTATAGTAGTTTCTACCATCTAAACTATTTTGATAATTAGCTTTTAAAAGAAGAAAAGATAGATGATTTCTAAATTAAATGCTTGACACATTTTGTTCAGTGTGGAGTCCACGCAGCAGGGCTTTTCCATACTGTTTCTGCTCTGTGGAATGGACTAATGTAATAACAGTAGCATGGTGTCATGGTAATATTATTAATAGATTTAGTTCTCTAGTGAACTGGGCTGTTTTGGGAAGTTGGTGAGTGAGTGCTCATTTATTAGCTGTACGCCTGTTGAGTTTCCTACCAGTTAGTCTAGCAACAAAATCAGGCATTAAAGCAATGACTTATTTAATATTTGATTTCTAAATATAGCCTAGTGGTCGAAAATGTACACTTCACAAATGTGGACTCCTCCTCTGGAGGAAAAAAACAAGCAGGTTACTTGGCTATGTTGTCCGTTTCCTTATTGAACTGTAAGTAGATCTAGAAATCTACTTGATTTCTTGAAACACAACTTTAGGTTGCTACTATCTTACATATCCAAAAAGCTTTCCAAATTTAATATTTCTGGATCTTTGCTATTCTCAGTCTGTTGCTTTATAATTTTCTTCATCTTAAAAATGGAAGTCCTAGTTTTTGATCTTTACTTTGACTCTTCTTTCATAATCCAAAATATTCTGGTAGCAGATTGTCTTAATTCTACTTTAAAGGCATTTCTTGTATCTAACCATTTTTCTTTCTGAACACTTAACCCACAACTGCCATTGTTAATGTAGCCACTATGGTGCTGCGGTTAGCAATTCAATCTCTTATCTCTTGATTGTATTGCTTACTCCAGGAACACTGGTGTACTTGCTATTCTTGAACTTGCCAACTCCCTCTTCCCCAAAATAACCTTAATATTTCCTCTTCTCCTTTAACATTTTCCCTCAAGATAATATAATAGGCATCATTTACTCCCTTAGCTCTTTTAAGAAAGGTGCAGGTAAAATGAAAGCGAATAGTACTTAGTTGTTCATCTTGGTTAGTTACCCTGCTTCCGGGGTATACTAGTGTGCTAGGCCACCAGGGCAAGTCCTGCTTGTTTCTTTGTTTATTTTTAAAGGGAAGATGCAGGCAGGAAGAAGCACGTTTTTTGTTGTTCATCTTGGTTTTCACCCCAGCCCTGTGTCTTAAATACAAGGTCCTTGTGGTATGTGACCTTTTCTTTCAACCAAAGGCCACTGATAAAACTGCTACTCCACCAGGACATAGCTTTTATTTTATTTTTACTTTAGTTGTATACATTGCTTGCTACCCTCCACCCCCTATCCTGGGACAGAAATCCATGTCCTTGCTATGTATATTGACTACACCCAACCACTACTACACCAGGGCGCACCAACACTTCTTTATTCTTAATGCATCAAGTATTAAGTATTTCGCATGGGTCACCTTGTTAGATACCAGTAACAAATCAATGAGATAGACGTTACTAAATTTTGCAGATGAGGAAATCAGAGTTCGAAGGGGTTAAATAACTTCCTAGGTTCTAGGGTTATGGCAGGTTGAATAATGAATTTCTGGATTTCCTAATTCCAGAGCATAAATTTTTTCTTTTTAAAAAGGCAGGAATGAAGGCAGGCAAGAAGAGGGAGGAGAACAATACATTTAGACATTTATTCATTCATTTATTTTTTAATTAGCAGTGGTTTGGAGATCCTGGTTTTTTGTTTATTGTGTTTTGGGTTTATCCTGCCCCTGACTGAGTCTTCTATATCATTTGTAAAGTTAATGGTGTTGACTAAGTAGATGTTGAGGGACTTTACTGATTTAAAAATGACATAATGACAGGAAAAACTCTAAAAGCTCAAAAACTTTTGGGGGTTATAGGGTCTGTTACCGTGTTAATTGTTAGTTTCTTTATATTCTATTCAGTTGAAGAAGAAGAAGAAATTCTAGTGGTTGAACAGGAGACACCTGTGAAGAAGAAAAAGAAAAAGGACAAAAAGAAGCATATTAAGGAAGAGCCACTTTCTGAGGAAGAGCCATGTACCAGCACAGCAGTTATTGTATGTTTGCTTTTACTTACTAATAACTTTATTAGCATAGGCAAGATATCCATATTTTCTTGCATTTATCAGAAGTGAGAAGTTAGTCTTTAAAAATGGTTTTCATTAAAGAGGAGATAATAGAGTGACAGTGGTGTGTCTGTATTATGAAAGGCCATTTTTCAAACCTAAAAGCTTATCACAAAGTGGGTTTGCTTTGAGGAAGAGAGAATATGATTTGCTACAGGTTACTCTCATAGAAGTAAGTTTTTATATTCCTCTCAAATTTGTTTTCAAGGGAAATAGGCCTATTTTGCATTGTATAGGGAAAAGTTACTATTTATTACTCTCCCATACATACAGGTTTTTGAAACACATTCTTGTTGATTATTTTCAGAGTCCAGAGAAAAAGAAGAAAAAGAAAAAAAAGAGAGATGATGAAGACTAATGGAAGGGGAGCCACACTTTCAGTCACCTGGATACATCATGCATAAGATTCAGTTAGGAATATATCAGAGCTGTTCTCTAAAGTAATGGAGAGGTTGGTTGGAACAAATTGATATATCATCTATAGCTTTTCGAACTTAATTGTGTCATTGACATAAGCTATGTTAACTTTATTATGTTGTCATTTCTTAGTCTGTTAAAAAAATAAAAATATTATCTTTGTATTTTAAGGCAGTTCTGTGATCTCTTTAATTAGACAGAAAATCTTTGGCCCTTTTTATATTTTATTTAGCACTCGAAGATTATTTTGATAATTGTAGATGAAAAGTAAGAATTATGAACAGCTAATTTGAAAGTGATTTTATGGACCAATTCTTTTTATTTATTTTTATTTGTATTGTGTATCCCCCACCCCCCGCCCAACATGAATTCTTGGGCTTTGTTTACATGGTCCATACCCCAGCCACCAGCCTACCACCTGAGCTACCAGAATGATGGACCGTTTAAGAATGTCGCTCTGATTTGTCTCTCTTGCCTTTCTAGACTGTCTTAATTTTCTCTCCTGTCTTATTCTATGTAAATAAAAATGTTTTGTGTTCAAAATTTTAAATGGAGTAAAACTTCAATATCTCTTAAAAAGAAAAAAAATTGTGTCCCTAATGTTGTTCACTTGTTTACAATTCTAAAAGGTGTGACAAATGATTAATCTAGACCTTGCCTTGATTTGTTTCCAAAGTAATAATGACTTTTATAAAAGGCAATACAAAATGATTTTATGGTGTAAAAATTGGGGAATAAAGGAAAATGAAAATGATCCAAGAGTAAATGTCAATGGGAATAAAATAAAAGTCAGCACATCAAACATCAAAGAAAAATTTTTGTATGTAAAATATGGTGTTTAATATGTGAATGAGCCTGATCGACAGGCATATAGTCACAACAACAAGACTTTTCATTGGATAGTTATGTAGCTATTGCCATCAAGCCAAAGCCCAACCAATACAAGAAAAGCATTCAGTGGGTGAGGAGCTAGAGTGAAAGTTTTGAATTAATACTTCTGTTTTTCATATAACCATGAGCTAGTCATACAACTCTTAATTTTAGTTTACTCATTTGTAAATCAGAGATGATGGTCCACTTTACCTCTCTTAACAGTGGTTTGTAGAAAATGAGTTGATAGAATTCTGTTTTCAGGAATGTAAATACATTTCAAATTTATAGATATTTTGATATGGAAATAAATATTGTGTGAAGTACATGTTGCCATCCCTAGATAAAATTATATATAATAATGAAATGTTTATTTGCTCCCAGGAGAGCATTGTCATTTTACATTACCTGTAGTAATCCATGCACATTCATTTGGTATATAACAGGTTTTAATTTTTATCAACTTTTGATGATCGTAGACCAGACAAAGGCTATAGAGTACAAAACTTTATGTATGAAACAAGATCAACTGAGAGGAAAATTAACTTTTCTTGAGTGGTTTTTTGAGTGGTTTTCAGAAAACTTAGTTAAATCACAAAGCTATCGATTTTTAAGTGGTATGGTTCTACTTTCCCCCACCCCTCAAAAGAAGGGGATAGGCAGGAAAATAAAAGCATTTATTACTTAGTTGGCCATCTTGGTGGTTCTCCCAGGCCCTAGATCATGAACCCCCTCCCTCATCATTGTATGTGCACTGTGCCAACAGGAGGCCTCCGACTTATGCATTACATCACCAGGGTGCTCCAAAAGTCTTACTGTTTTCAAACACTAATCAAAAGGTAGGTAGTGGTTCTTTGGGGCTCAAATGAAGTATTTTTTCCTACTGAGCACTGGGAATTGTTTGAAATGAGAAGCTCGGGGAAATTTCGTAACACTTTTTTTAGTTGTTCACATCGGCTATCTTCCCCTCCAACTCCAGGGTGTGTGGCCTTAGCCTTATGCTTCAGAGGCGATTGACCCAATCACTACTCCACCAGGATAAACCTTTATACCTAATTTTGATAAATTTTAAGAATTTCTGTAATGGCCACATCTGCTTAAAACAGTGGTTCTTGGTGGTTCCCCCATTGAACCCTTCTAAAAGTAATAAATGCTAATTTTTATTTTCTGGTTTAAACTGCTTCTATAGCTCTCCATTGTCTTCTGGCTCCTCAGTATGCTTATGTAGCTCTTAACTGAGGTGTCCCATCTACAGAGCTCCAACCTCAGCACTTTCTTTGCACTTTTCTACGAATTGTCTTCAATCTGTAAGTCACTTAGTTCTAAGACTATCATTAAAAATTTGACTTTGGGAGTGCCCTGGTAGCTCAGATTCTAAGCCTGAGGCTGGGTCGTGACCATGTTAAAGAACAAAAACTTTGGCTCATTTTTCCCGGAAGTAGTGTTTAGAATAACGTGATTTTAGGAAAAAGTGTCTCAATTATTTTTTTTTTTTTCAATATATTTAAAGGAAAGGTGCAGCCAGGAATAAAAGTGAGTAGGCAGGCAGGAAGGAGGAGAGGAGAAAGAAACACTTAATTTTATTGAGTTAATATATCTTGGTTGTTCCCCCAGGCCCAAGGTGCAAACCCAAGGCCTTGGGACACATGTGGACTCCCCAACCTCTACTCAACAGGGGCTGGGGCGGGGAGCTGCCAAGTGTCTTTTTTTTTTTTTTGAACAGGAAGCATCTTCATTTATTTTTGTTCAGTAGTTCACACTGGTGGTTTTCCCCCAGACCCAGGACTCGACCCCATGGTTCATGTGGCTTTCACCTGAGGATCTTGATAAACAGATCTGGGTCTGAGCCCAAGGTTTTCCTTTTTCACCAAGCTCTCAGGTGATGCTTGTTGGAGGTCCTACTCAGGCTAGTAAAATACTGAGACATTTCTAACTCTTAGAGCCTGTTTGCTTTTCTGAACTACTGAATTGCTATAGAATTTAGAGAATTTTGTAAAGGGTTTAAAAAAACGATTTCCTTGGACTCTGTTCTTAGCTATCTCACTTAACAGGGTTCCTGGCATATAATTGGGCCTTAAAATTTGTTCAGTGATGAGTGAAAGACTTTGGAGGAGTTACCTAGGGTTTGTGTATTTGGATGAAAGAAAAATTAAGAATGACACTTGCTTTTTTCTTTATGAACATCATTAATTCAAATCTAAGGGCCTAACTATAGACAGATCCGGGTTTTTGGACCCTGTACTCACTTTTTATCTACTTTGTCCTGTGGCCATTAACTGGGAGCTCTAGGACCAAAAGTCAAAACATTGACCATTTTTCAAATACAACTTTGTAGGTTATTTTAATAGTTTTTTTGTTACTCAAAGCCATTTGTTGTACAAGTGTCATACGGTAGTTATGAGTTTTTTATAGTTTGTTATACTGGATTTGGTTTTAAGGAGAAAGTGGTTTTCAAAACTTGTGGGAACTATAATCTGAAGACCCAAGAATGCCTTGTTTGCCAAGTTCCCAGCTGATGATACTCTTATACGTTGCCCAGTACACTAGGAAAATTCTCTTCTATTGTCTTGCTCTCAGTGGTACCGAGACGAAAACCTAATTGATGACCAAGAAATTGTTCATATGAGGAGCACCGCCATGCCAGCAGCAGCACCAGCTGTACTGCTTTGCTTAGGCAATTTGAGGAGGCCCATGGAGTTAGGCACCTAATTTGTTCAGTGCTCTTCCCAGAGGGGTAAGTCAAGCTCTGAATAGGTACGAGAAACATTTAAAGTAACACGAGCAGTTTTTCTTTCTTTCTTTTTTTTTTAAGAGAAAGGAAGCAGCAATGAAGGCAAGTAGGCAGAAAGGAGGAAGAGGAGGAAAACAATTTGTTCATCAAAAGCATCTTTGAGAATTTATCGATGAGATAAATTTATGTACTAATTCCAGCCAGATGTGCAAATAATAGAACATTTGTGTCTTTGGTTGACTAAATTTCTACTGTGCTGTTTGTCTCTTTAGACCCCATTTTTTCTTGTCCTAATGGCATGTATGTTTTCTAATTTTTGTTGCTATTTTATTATAAAGTTTCAGTGAATATCTTTGTACATTGATCTTTAACCTACTTGTGTTTCTGTAGGATAAATTTCAAATTACAGAATTACAGTATCAAAAAGGATGTAAGTGTAAAACAGTATTAGTTTGCCTTCAGGGTATTATTATATTCCAGCCAAGTGTTGAAAGAAAGCTTCCACTTCAGGAATTGTCTCATAATTGTCTTTGTCAGCATCTACTCCAACCCCTTGTTTCTTTTTAAAGGAAAGGAAAGGAATGAAGGTGAGTAGGCAGGAAGGAAGAGAGAGGAGGAAGAATTGATTTTATTTAGTTCAGTTTGATTGATCTCCCCCAATCACCACCCCATCATGAGCTGGGTCCTTGAATGTCTGTGAACTGCACTGGTCAGACTCTGCTAGGCCACCAGGGTGCGCCAACTATGTAACATAGTTTTACAAATGAAATGTTAATTTAAGTGGTTTTGCTTTTTAAAATTTTTTTAAAGAAAAGCCCTAGGAAGGAAGAGAGGAGAAAGAAGCATTTTATTTAGTCGTTCATCTTGGTTGTTCCCACCAGCCCTGGGACAAAAACCTGGAACCTCGTGATGTACGTGTATTGTGTCCAACTGCCACTCCACCAAGGTGTGCCAAATTAAGTGGCTTTAAACCAGATAGTTTTCCCTTTCTATTTCTTAAGATCCTATGCCCTGAGGCTTTCTAAAGATGTCCTTAGAGAAGTGAAATCATATTTGAGATAATACACTCCCACCTAGTCATGTGCTACAAACTCATGGGGAATTTGTGTGAATAGAAAATAATGACCCCTTCTATAACACTACCAGTAGGTGCCAGAAAATTGTCATAACTATAAGTCAATGGCTAGTAAATGACTGTCTGCCATCCTGAGTGTGTAAAGAACAACTTGCACAATTGTGAGGATTACAGTTTCTTTGTGCTGTTTCTATGGTTATTATGATTTACTTCCATTTATTGGAAAATATAAAACTAATCCTAAAATGATACAATTTACTGAGCACTTACTATATATCAGGCATTAACTTTTAGTCCAACAACCCTTTCAGCAAATCCCATTCTCACTTTAATGAGGATACTGATACATCAATAACTTGGTCAACCAAATTAGGAGTTAGGAATGCCTGTCATGCTAGAGCTCAACAACTCTGAAAAGAACAAGGGACTCTGCTGGAAAATTTATTTACTAGTCTGAAGATAAATGAAATTTTGTTGAAAGATGTGATGGGTGTATGGATATTCATCAATACTATTTTCCCTACTTTTTTCACCTGTATACTTGAAAATGGTCATAATTGGAAAATTTTTTAAAAGCAACATGTTATTTCATTTTGCTTTAATTCCAAGTTCTTCATGTCTAAAAACTTTGAATTTAGATCTTTACAACATTCTTAGTCAACAGGTATTTGGGGACTCCTAAGAACAGGTGCTTGTTAGAGAACTTGGGAGAGCTTTGTTTATTTGACACCTGGAATCATTCTGTGCCCTAGAAGTGTAGGGGAGCCATCATTTCACGTCTCAGAGCCTCAAAACTGCCTGCTAATCTAAGGCAAGAAGCAGAAAAGGCCATGATTTCTAGCAGGGGTAAATGTGTGCCTGACTCCAGGAAAAGAATTTGTCAGACAACAAATGCATCTATTTATATCCTATAACCTGCTAGGCCAGCAACATGCTAATAACCAGCTTGCATGATGGAGAGGCCACAAGCTGACTGAGAAAGGGAAGATCCCTGCACCAGTGGTCAGAGAAAATAATATACAAGAAAGTGCTACGTAAACCAAAAGCACTATACAAAATAGCTTTCGTTGTTATCGTGAGTTGCTTTCCTCTATTACTCAGTCATGTCCTTGGACAAGTTAACCTGTATGCTAGCTGAGCCTCTGTTTTATCATCTATAAAATGGAAACAATTCCTGTATAGGTCTCTTGGAAACTCAGATGAGATAATTAATGCAAAAATATCTTGTCAACTGAAGATATGTATACATACTCAGTGACACAGTGGCTAAGGTACAGGCCATGTAAAGCCTAAGGACCCAGGTTCCAGACCCAGGGCTGGAGGAAGGAAAAAGAACAAAACCAAAACTGGAGAAATGTAGTGTTGTTACTCAAAATTTGTTCCACTTAGGTGTAGGGAGACTGAAGAGTTACATACGGTAGGAGAAAGTCAGTGGGATAGGTTAGGGAAACTTCTGGAAACTGTTTATCAGACTGCTTTTCTTACTTCTTAGTACACAGTATTCTTCTCTCTTCCTTAGAGTCCAGATGTGTCCATGTGGCTGGTTCTAGTCTCCTCAATGCCCTTTATACACACATCCACGCACACCCCACACACCCAAGTACAGATAAATATAATAACCTTGAAAATCAGGTTTAAGGAAAAAGTTACATGGTATAAAAAAATGTTGGGGGCCTGAAACACCAGTGACTTGGATAATAGCTACCCACTCATCAGAAATATCAATTTTGGACGTTGTGAAGGAGATATAAACTTTTATTGAATTGAATTATATGAAATTATTAATATTTGAGTTGATCTATAAAAATTATAATTTCAGTGTCTCCGGGTGACTCAGATACTAAACCCGTAACTGAGACATAGACTGTGTAAAACCTAAGGCCCCAGGTAACCCAGGGGAGTAACCAAAACAAATAAAAGTGCTGTCTTCTCCCTTTCTTAAAATACTACTTTATCCTCTCCTTTTTTCTCTTTAACTTCATGGTTTTGTTTTTTTTTTTAAGGAAAGGTTTATGTAGGAATGACGGTGAATAGACAGGTAGGCAAAAAGAGAGAGGCGGAAAAGCATCTTTATTTTTATTTAGTTGTTCACATTGGTTGCTTCTCCCTATCCGGGCCCAGGACTCGAACCCAGGGGTATGTGGCTTGCTCCTTCAGAAGTGATTGACCTAATGCTGCTCCACTAGGGCATGCCTAATTTCATGATTTAACCTAATATATTTTAATGTTTTAGCAGCTAGTAAACATTAACATACCATTTTAGAGGAAGTTAAAAAAAAAAAAAAGAGGAGAAAGGGAGAGAGGAAAGGAAGGAGAGGAGGAAGAAGCATTGGAGTTGATAACTTGGCCAACACGGACCGTGGTCACTATGCCCCAGAACTTTCTAAGGGCACACCACATATCTGTCTAGAGCCTAGATTGGGGGGTAGTATGAGGTCATATAGAAATGTCTACCAGAAAAGCCTCTCTCCAGGCATGCCATGGTGGAGTAGCATTTAGGTCTAATGACTTTGGCTCAGTGCAGTCTCCACACTCCCAAGGACCTGGGTTTGTGTCCCAGGAGCAGGGGGAATAGCCAAGATATACACCTTAAATAAATAAATAGAAATGCTTCTTCCTCCTCCCTGCCTGTTTACCTACTTATTATCTTCATTCCTATCTGCATGTTTCCTTAAAAAGAAAGGAAGAAAAAAGGCTGTCTCCAAATCTCTCAGAGTAAACTATGCAAGCAATAGGCTGCATATACTACCAAGGAGACCGCTCTCTGGAGCCATTTTACATGGGGCCACACGAGCTGTTAAGCCTGGTTGACTTAACTGGCTGCAGAAACAATCACATTTTCAGTGAGAACGGAAAGTAGCATTGTTGAACTCATGGATCAGAGATCGTAAGCTGCCTGCCTTTGGTCCAGATTCTGGTGCAAAAAATAATGATTTGCTCAACAAAATGTTGGCTTACATAGTTTTGTTGTTGTTTTGTTTTGTATATAAAGGAAAGGTGAGGCTGGAATTAATGTGAGAAGGAAGGCAGGAAGGAAAAGAGGAGAAAGAGGCACTTTATTTCTATTTAGCTATTCACACTGGTTGTTCCCTGCCAGATCCAAGACTTGAATCCAGGGGTACAGGCCCACATAGTTTTCAAAAGTTGAATTCATTGATGAATCAAAAATATCTGGTCATGCAGTCAATCATACTTTTTTTTTGTCTTTGTTTAATCTTCAGAATCAATCTAGAAAAAAACTGAAAACGCTTAAAACCAAAATGGCCAAAAGAACAGGACCTCTGCAAGCAGGCAGGAAGAGAGGAGGAAGAAGCATTTTACTTCGTTTTATTTAGTTATTCACACTGGTTGTACCCCCACTACTCAAACCCAGGGGTGTGTGGTCAGCACTCCTTCAAAGGCGATGGCCTAACCACTACTCCACCAGGGTGCACCAGAATGAGACCTCTTTAATAAACAAAAACTTAAAGTTTTAGGTCTTAAAAGAGAGGAAGAGAAGTTTATAGTTATAGGATGAGGACGTTCTTTTTAAAACATATAATATGATGAGATGGAGTTCCTTTCGCTGTGACTGCAGCCATAAGTGCACTCAGGCTTCAGAAGAGGCTTGCCTAGGCTGCCTCTGCCCATATTTCCTTGAAAAAAAAACCCAGGCCATTGAGATGGCAAAAATGGGGTGGGCATATGCACTGGCAACAAGGGGAGGAGAGGAGCAATCCAAGCAGGAGCAGAGTAGCCAGGCCAGCAACAAGTAGGTACTGTGGATGCTGATCGGCATAGTAACAGCGTGTGGTCTGGCTGGACTTTACATAGCCAGGGCCCGTGCAAGGAATTTTGGTACCTTAGACAAAAACCAAATTTGGCACTCCGATAAGCCCCACTCTAAATGTCCTGCCTAAAACACATGGTACTTTAACCATCCCAGTGCCTGAAGTGCCCAATAACCCCCCGGTGCCAGAGTTAACCTCCGTAGTTCCTGAGATAGCCCCCATGGTGCCAGAGATAACCCCCATGATATTTAACCTGCTGCTTGCTTGACTGTGCTGTGGTGTCCTCCTGTCTTTGAAGAAACAGGCAGGCACAGGCTGCTCTTCTAACAGGGCTCTCGTTTTGCAAAAGGGGGCAGGAATAGCAGTAGCTGCCAAAGTCAACAGGGGCAGCTGCCTCAATAAACTGGGCCAGGGCAACTCAACCGCCCCTTTTGCCCTGCATTAAAGACAGCACTAACTTATTAAAAATAGGGCAAAACGGACATTTATATTTGAACGATGGGATGTTTGAGAAACGTGAAAAAAATACATTTAAAATGGCAGGTATAATCAGCCTATGCGTGTCTCCAGTGTTCTCTGCGGTGGCAAAAAGATCCGGTTGAACACCAATGAGGCTAGTGAAATCACAAATGCCAATTCCTGTCAGCAGAACCTCACGCTGATCAAAGATGGACTAGATCCAGGAGCACGTGGCTGTCTGTTCCCTGGCTCCATGCTGGAAACACACCTTGACCCACTGGAAGGGTAAGCATGTGAGCATAAGTGAGAGAAAGGGTGCTGCAAATGCGAAAATGCCCAAGAAGATAAAATAATCTGGATGAGTAGGATGAGAGCTCTATATCAACTGCTCAGAAGACAGTGAGAAGATGGCCCGCAGTGTGTATCATAGCTTGTGCCTGAAAGTGAAAGGGAATGTGTTCAAAAACAAATAGATGCTCAGGAATCAGCCACAAGCTGAAGGCAGACAAGGTTCCTGGCACACCAGGCTGAGGCCTCCCCAACAAAGACCATGGAAATAACGCAAGCACAGTGAGGAGTGGCTCCAGGCCAAGAGGAAGAAAATCAAGACTGTCCAAGGAGGAATAGACCAAGAATTAAAGCTCCTCTCACTTGTCTGTACAAGGTAGTCTCAGCAATTTGATCATTCAACAAAACAAGACTTCATCTGCCTAAAAAAATAATTCCATGACCTGGTGGAACAGCGGTTAGATCAATCGCCTCTAAAGAAGCAAGGCCACATATCCCTGTGTTCAAGTCCTGGGTCCTGGGGAGGAAACAACCAGTCTGAACAACTGAAAATAAAATGTTCCCTTCCTCTTCTCCTTCTTGCCTGTCTGCCTATTAGCCTTTATCCCTGCCTATTCCTTTCCTTTAAAGAAAAAAAAAACCTTGTAATATATAAATGTGAATTTAAATATAAATACATAAATAAAAAGGAAATATATGGACTTTATAAAAGAAAAAGGAAATGATTGATAAAACTGATCACATAAAAGCTTGTATCAGCGTGCCTGTGTTAAGTCAGCCACCTCCAACTGAGTAAGTAAAAGATAAAGAAATACAAATAACAGGCATACACTTGTGCCTCAAGAAGCTAAAGCAGTTAACGCACAGGCCATGTGAAGCCTGAGTTTGAGATCCTGGGCTGAGGGTAAAAAAAACAAATATATATGTACACACACACACACACACACACACACACACACACACACACACACAACACATATATAAACAGATAATCCTAGAAAAAAATACAAATGATCAATAAACATCAGAAAGATAATGCCCTATCAAATTACCAAAATAATAATAATGAAATCCAGTGTTGGTTAGAGTAATGGGAAACATGCATTGTAGCTGTAAGTATAAACTGGTAGAAGCTTTTTGGACTGTGTTTTGCTACTTAGCTATTAAAGGTAAAAATGCTAACATGATCAATGACATTGCTAGTGTCATGTACAAATATAGTGGCAAAAGTCATGACTATACAAATAAAAGAATGTTCATTATAACATTGTTCATAATAATAAAACAAACCAGAAACAACCACAATATCCCATAAATAAATCATATATCCAAAAACTGCAACCATTAAAATACAGATTTAGTTGTACTAATAGAAATAGTAAGTGCAAAACAGTGTGAAACCACTGCTGTAAAATTTTTGAAATTATATGTAATTTTTTTCTACTGTATCCATATACAAGAAACTATTAACAGTTACCACCTTTGGAGAGAGGAATTAGCGATCTGGGGATCAGAGAAAAAGAAAGATTTTTGCTTTTTATGCATTTCTGTTTTTTTTTTTTTTTTCATTTAAAAAAAATGTGCCTATTTATCACATTTTTTAAATAAAGTTATAGTAAAAATGATCATAATATGTTTATCTAATCCTACAGTTCTGGCTATTTGATTTGGTGTTTAGTTTTATCACTACAGATATATTTTTTGTTAGCTTTTTGGTTTGACCAGTATAATCACAAAACCTCACCAGTGCAACCACTTAAGTAAAGAACAAAGTTGCAAGTGTCAAATTGAGATGCATCAGTTCCCCACACATGGCCCTCCCTTCACCCTCAGTTTGCATCTTCATACAGCAGAACAAGGAGACACTTAATGTTTCCTGTGTTTTTTTTCTTCCCACATCCAGCCCTGGGTCTCAAATCTAGGTCCTTGACCTTTACATGGCCTGCACTTTAGCCACTGAGCCACAGGGGTGGGCCTTTATAATTTTGAAGGTATTAAGGTCTCATTCCCATTTTAAGCAGAAGAATTAGAATCATAGAGGAGTTAGTGATAGATAGTGTTAGAATTAAAACTCCAGTTTCCACCTATTTCATATACTGGAGAAACATAATGTCTGTGAAATATATTGGGAACTAAAGGGTTGTTGTAAGCATAATTTAGTGCCCATGATCTGATTTGATCTTAAATGACCTGTAATAATTTGAGAGACAGTACAAATAGATAAGATTTTTCTCTTCATTCCGTACTTTCTCTTTCTCTTTTCTTTTGAAGGAAAGTAGTAGTCAGGAATAAAGTCAAACAGAGGCAGGCAGGCAAGAAGAAGCACTTTGTTTTATTTATTCATCTTGGTTGTTCCTGCCAGAACCCAGGATGCAAACCAGGTACCCTGGGATATATGTGGACTGCACCCAACTGCTACTCCACTAGGGTATGCTTTTCCTTTTCTGGTAATCTTCTTTATAGCTTTCCTCTATCTCTCATTTTTTTTTTTTTTATTAATGAAATGTATGGATAGAAATGAAAGTGACTAGGCAGGCCAGAAGAGGAGAAAGAAGTATTTTATTTATTTTTATTTAGTTGTGCATCTTGGTTGTTCTCCTGGGCCCAGGACACAATCCCAGGTCCCTGAGGTATATGTGGACAGCACTTAGGTCAGCAACACTGACCAAGCCACTGTCCACCAGGGTGCACCCTCTCAATTCTTAAGCTTGAGTTCTCTTTCCTTTTCTCAAGTCACAGATGTTTTCCCACCATGTGAAATCTATCGGTTGGCTGGCCGGAGCATTATTGCAATTGTGTTCTTCTGAAGGAAATCCTTTTTTTAATTGCCAGGAATTTCAGGCTCCAAACTGCGGCGGGAAGGGGGTGGGGGGGGGCGGATGCGGGGGTGGGGGGGTTAGGATTTGGGCACACTGCCAGGTGGCTGCCTTCTTTTCCCTTAAGCCATCTGAAGGCGACTGGCTGGAGCCCAAGGGTAAAAACCACAGCCTCCCAGGGCTGAGAGGGACAGACTTTCAGGGATCCTGGGAGGCTGAGACCATTTATTTCTTCTGCATACAGACAGGACCTCTTTTAAATCACAACCTAGCCTAACTTTAATGACTTCCAAAAAGGAGAAATCATATAACTGTTAACTACAGATCCTAGTGTTAAAAAACAATATCATAAAAACTTTCTTTCATCTAAATCAGAGTTCAGCAAACATTTTCTTCAAATGTTCAGTAAGTATTTTAAGCTTCACAGACCGTCTGACTTCTATTTCAGCTAATCAATTTTGCCATTATAGTGTGAAAGCAGCTATAACCAATACCTAAACAAATGAGTATGACTGTTTCAATAAAACATTGTTAATGGACACTGACATTTGAATTTCACCTAATTTCACATGCCAGGTAAACTTTTCTTTCCTTTTTTTTTTTTAAAAAGTAAAGGTGCAGGCAGGAAAGAAGGTGAGTAGGCAGGCAGAAAGAGAGAGGAGGAAGGAGCATCTTTATTTTATTTTATTTAGTTGTTCCCACTGTTTGCCCTTCAACCCCAGCTCTGGGACTTGAACCCACGGTGTGTGACTTGCTCCTCTGGGGGTGATTAACTAAACGCTGGTCCATAAGAGCGCCAAATAATTTTTTTTAAAAACAGAAAAAAAATGGTTTTTTCTCTTGGCCCTGGATCAAGAACCTGAGTCAATAGGCTTTCTTTCTCCTTCCCTCCCTCCCTTCTATTCTCCCTTCCTTCCTCCCTCCTTCCTTTTCTTCAGAGTAATTTAATGAAGGAAAGAAGCTTATTTATTTTTGTTTGTTTGTTTGCATATTTATTTATATTTTTCACCCCAGGCCTGGGTCGAAAGACCAGGTCCTTGGGCTTTACACAGCCCACACACCAGCATCTCAGTCACCCGAGCCACAAGGATGAGCCCTCAGTGGGCTTCACAAGGCCTGCATGGGAACCACCCAGCTGCAGTGGTGCACCAAATAATTATTTTATTCCTTGCTATTTTAAAATGAGGAAATCATTCTAGCTCATGATCCATGTAAGAATAGGCAGCCAGCTACATTTTGTTGGCCCCTGATCTAAAACACTGGCTCTCTGTTTGAGCAGGTCCTCTGAGGTGAGAAGGAGCTGATTGGATGAGACAATCCCCATTCAGGCTTCCAGTGGAGCTGTCCCCTTTCTTTCTATTTATATAATGGACTTCCAGCTTTTATTTTTAAGAATGGGTTCCATAACCAAATGTTGAAAACCCACTGATCTAACTAGCTCCCTTTTTGTGACCTCAATCTTTTGGTCTTCCCTCAGTGGAGATTTCTTATCTAAATCATTTAAAATAATCAACAATTCAAACTTTTATATGTTTGTTTTTTAAAGAAAAGGTACAGGCAGGAATGAAGGCAAGTAAGCAGGCAGGCAGGAAGAGAGAGAAGGCAGAAGCACTTTTTAAAAAGTTTTATTTAATTGTTGACATTGATTGTCTCCCCAACTGCAGGACTCAAACCTGGGTCCTTGGGATGTACAGGGACTACGCTACTCCACAGGCAACTGACCTAACTGCTACTCCACAAAGGAGCACCTCATAAGTCACTCTTAAATAATCTTTCATATATCTCATATGTCTGTCATATTTCTCCAGTCCTTTACTTTGTACATGTAAACTTTCTTTCCAAGTTCTCAAAGTCCTGTGAAATACCACAAAGTGGAATAATTCATCAGAGGGAAGATTTGTGTCTTTGTATCTTTTTGTGTATCCCTGCATCTTTTCTTTCTTTTTTTCTTTATTATGACCAGCAGCAGCATTGTGGCCAAAGGGAGTATCCAAATTATGACAGAAGAAAGAAACAAGTGGTAAGACCACAGTGACAGTGCTTAGTGTGGTCTGAGGCCTAAGAGACTCCCGACAGGGAAAAAAGTCCTGAGGTCAGAATCCAAGAAATCCTTGGGAAAATAAGAAGCAAAGTAGGAAGCAGATCAGAACCAGCAATTTAGTTGCTGTGAGCGAGATAGGGTGTCCCAGCTGCCTCTCATTACAACTAATATATGATCATCGTAGAAAAAATTATACTAAAAAGAATTTATTTATTTTTAAAGGAAAGGTGCAGGCGGAAATGAAGACAAGTAGGTAAGGAGGAAGAGAGAGGAGGAAGAAGCATTTTATTTTTTATTTAGTTCTTCACCTTGGTTGTTGCCCCCAGTCCTGGGATGTAAACCCAGATCTTTGGGATGTATGTGGATTATGCCCATCCAGAGGCTGTGGACCAAACTGCTCCACCAGCATGTGCCTAAAGAGAATTAAAATCACCTTTAGGCCACACTGGTGGAGCAGCGGTCGGGTCAATCGCCTCTGAAGGAGCACAGGTCACATAACCCTGTGTTTGAGTCCCAGACCTGGGGGATGAGGGTCAGGGGGGAAGCAACCAGTTTTAACAACTAAATAAAATAGAGATGCTTCTTTGTCCTCTCCCTGCCTGCCTGCTCATCTTCACTCCTGCCTGTACCTTTCCTCTAAAAATCAATCAATCAATCACCCATAACCCTACCACTCTGAGACAAGAACTATAAATAATTGGTGTGTCCTTTCAGAAGTTTTTCTGTGAAAAAAAAATATAATGCACACACACACACAAATTTTACATATTTGGTGTGCTTTTGTGGCTCAGTGTCTAAGGTGCAGGCCGTCTAGAGTCCTAGGCCCTGGTTTTGAGACCTGAGAGAGAGAGAGACAGAGAGAGAGAGACAGAGCTTATATTCACATAACTAAAAGTCAGGCTCTCTAATACAGTGGGCACTGTCTCTGCCAGCTAATATTCTGCTACCTGCTGGATATACGAAATTTGTCATTGTCAGGGAACCAATAAAAGCTGGTGCAAAGCTTTCTTTAATCCCTATAAAATTAGTCATCTGTACTTGAAAGCTGAATTCCAAATATTACTGAAGCCTCCAGAAATAGAAGGGGTGCAAACTAGCCCACGAATGAGTTTGTTGTGGCGGTGTCCAGATATAATGATACTGATTGGATCTGGTAATTGAGAATCTAAGGACTATTTTGAGGTGAGTGATTAAGCTCAACTAACATTGATCTTTTTATTATTTGAGAAACTCTGGAAGGACGAGGCTTCCTTAGATGATATTCATATGTTCATACTCTACCAATAAAGACAACATTTATTAAACACTGTGTGCCAAGTATTGTGCTAAGAGATCTGTTTGTTTTCATGATTTCTCTTATTCCTTGCACTGCTGTTCTGAATGAGATATGTGTATCAAAAAAGCTGAAGGAGGCTTAGAGAGTAGGTTAAGTAATTTGTGTAAGGCCACATACAAAGTACAAGGGCTGGTATTAAACCCCAGGCTATGTAACTCAGAGTCCTAATTCTTATGGTGTTTAGTCTCTGCTGTCCATTTCCAAGATTCCCCAGTGAAGATCAGGGTCAGAGAGAAGTTACTCAGGAGGGCAACTGTCTTCTAGTCTTGTGGAAGTTAAGTCCTGAGGATAAACCCTACTCCAAAGAGAGTGAAATTCCATAGGCCAAACTGTTACCCACAAGCGCCTATGTTTAAAATAAGGCCTGAAACAACATACTGTCTTTGCAAGCTACCAAGTGACTGAAAATCAGTTGTAGATTTATTCAGCAACTTTTTATTGAGCAACTACTATGTTTCAGGTCCAGTGTCAGATGCTGGGGATATAGTGGTGAACAAGAAAACTAGAATCTCTGTTTTCCTGGTATAGGGAAGAAAGTAGATGATCAGTAGATAATTTATCATAAAGTGTGAGGGGTGATTTGGTGGGGGAAAGTCCAGGACTCCAGGAAAACGTAACAAAGAGACTGCAACTTTGAGGTCTCCTAAAGGAATCTCTTTTTTTTCTTTTTTTTTAAACGAAAGGTGCAGGTAGGAATGAAGGTGAGTAGGTAGACAGGTAGGAATAGGAAGGAGGAAACTTTTTTAATTTATTCTTTTTAGTTGTTCATCCTGGTTGTCATCCCCCTCCCACCCCACCCACTCAGGGTCATGAACTGGCAAACAGGGGACCTTGGCATGTATGTGGACTGCACCCACCCAACTGCTATTGTCAGTATGTGAATTGCCCCACCAGGGTGCATCAGAGGAAGTAATTTTTTTTTTTTAGCATTTTATTTAGTGGTACATCTTGATTGTTCTCCCTGGCCTGGGACACAAATCCAGATCCCTGGAACATATGTGGCCAGAGGCAGTTGACCAAACCACGACTTCAAGGGGTGTGCCAGAGGAAGTAATTTTTAAGCTGAGACATGAGGAAGTAGGTGTTAGTCAAGTGAAAGGGGAGCTAGTAGAAAGCAAGCAGTCCAAGTCCAGTGAAGGCCTGTGGGATGGAAGTGAAGAATGTGTCAGAAGACAGAGTGAGATCAGTAGTTAGGAAGGGAAGTGGGGCTCACGGAAAGGTTTTTAATGTATTTTTTTACATAATGGGGAAAGAAGACAAATGAGAGTAAACTATAAAAAGCTGATAAATTTGAGTCTAGGGTCTATGGGCAAAATTTTCCCCCTCCAAAGACGTCAATCCCGTGGTCCCCTGCTTGTAACTCTCTAATAGCTTCTCATGACACATGAAGATGAAAACTTATTAGCAACAGATTCTGAGAAGTAGACTTTGCTTATCTTGCTGTCCTATCATCCTTCATTCCACTCTGGTCACCGTCCTCTAGCCGTCTGCGAACAGCTTCAAGTTCTTTCCCAGCTTAGTGCCTCGGGTCTCGCAGTTTCTGTTGTGTGAAATACTCTTCCTCCTGTTCACTCAAGACCGATCGTATTCAGGTTGTAGCACAAAAATTACTTCCTCAAAGGAGTCTCCCCCAACCACCTTTCTAGCATTTCTCTTGTCTCTCCACGTCAGACTTGTCAGTGTCTCAGTGATTTCTTTATCCTCCCTGACTGCCTGCCGATTCTGTGATGGCAGGCATTACCCTGTCTTTGTACCTAATTCAGTATGACAGCATGTTCAATAAACAACAACACAAACAAATGAGGAAGGATGTGATGGGCCTGAGGGGAACTGAGGAAGGGAATAATTAATAAGTAAACCCTAAGCTTGAGATGTTTCACCTGAGGGAAAATTCCACAATCACCAAACTTGTGACCCTGAGGCAACCACCTTCTCCAAAGGGGCCTGCCTGTGGATGATTGGGGTCAGTCTGAGGAGCATGCTAAGTGAAGACCCTGTCCTTTCTTCAACCTGACCAGTTTTCATTATAATATTGCATGTGTTTCACATGCCCCAGGGCCATGCCCATATATGGTGCAGAAAAGAGGTGGCACCCCAATTCCCGGCAGCCACCACCTTTTTCCCAGAAATTATTTCCATAGCCCCACCTAATCCCACCCCTAGAGCCACCTCCCAGAAAATCCACCCTTGAAACATCAGAAGATCAGCACCTAAAGGAGTCTCTCTCTGGAGAATTCCCTTGAGCCTGTCTCTTCCTGTGCAATGAATATTTTACTTTCACTCTAGACCACTAGCGTTTGAGTCCTCGTGTCATTTTGGAGGTGAGGGTCTCAAGGACCCCGGCTGACAAGGCCCTTGTGACCAGAGAGCACATTGGTGAAGGAATTTGGAGCAGTGATGGTGATGTGCTCTGGGTGGAATAACAGGTGTGAGTCGCTGAAGTGCGGAGGAGATAGCTCTTAGGGAGAAAGCAGATATTTATGAAGTAGGGGACAACGATGTTGCACAGGAGGAAAAGACTGTAGTGTTCTGTTTTCCCCTCCCTTCTTGGAAGCTGAAAAAGGAGCTGCCAGGGATTAAGGCATTTGCTTCTACTCATCCTTGGAAACTTTCAAAACTGCATTTGATTCTTTGCTACACCCCTGGAGTACAGAAACTGGAAAATAGCCCAGGGGAGTCAAAACCCTGACTTTAATTCATAAACATGTTTTAGGAAGAAGAAAAGAAAAGAAAAGGAAGAAAAAGAAATTGTGGTTACAACCACACCGTACTCAAGAAATGTCTTTGACTTCCATTGGTTTGGTATTAATGAAAGCCTTTTATCCTCAAAACTTTGTACTTGTGCTGGCAGGCGGAGGAAGAGAAAATGCAGAAAGCTCTGTCTGCATAATCATCCCCTGCTGGCCCCCCAAACTCAGAGCTCCACTTGAAGGCTCACCCCTGGTTCTCATAAGCCCCAGGCGAGCATGAGGAATCAGTGGGAAAATGTTCCTTTAGATGTCAAATAAAGCCTCCGGCAAGGACAGGCGTGCAGGCCCTTACGCTGCTCCTGTGAACATTCTGAAAATTTCCACATGCATGCTTAGTCTGGAGTTCTTACACAAATGCTAATATGTTCTGTCCTAAAACACAGTTACAAAATTAAGGGATCTTTTCCAAGAGCACCTCACTCTTTCTCTGCCTCATGGCTTCTATCTTAGTAGGACCACTTTGGGGCTGGGGGCGGAGGTGGGGAGATAATTTATTTAAAATCGTGTTTTATAACCTGTGGCTCTCTCTAAAGGATTACCTACTGTCCCATTTTCTACAAGAAATTTTTTAAAAGAGACCTTTTTATTTGAGGATCATTTAAGATTTACAGAAAAGTACAAAGCTAGTACCGGGAATACCCACAGATGCCTTCATCCAGAGTCCCTGTTGTCAACATCTTATGCTACTACGGTTCGTTTGTCACAACCGAGGAACTAACACCGGTCTTTTGCTGTCAACTCCACACTTTCTTTGGATTTCACTAGCTTTTTCCTAATGTTTTTCATTCCGGATTCCGTCCAAGGTACCACAATACATTTTTCTCCTTAGGCTCCTTTTCTCCTGGGCCCTTGCGATGTGTGTGGACTATGTCCAGTGGCCTTATCCGCTAGGCCATCAGGTCATGCCCAGTTCTTAACATTGTGTACGTGTGCTGGGCAATCCCCAGGAGCCTTGAAAAGATTTCATTTAACAGGCAATGCTTTACTAAGCTGATTGTGCTGTTATTATAATGAGTGTGGGGGAGCAAAAGTCCTCTACCCCAAATCTGTTTCTTTAGCAAAAGGATTATTTCATTGGAGAGACTGAAGACTGGGTGGAAGTTGCCCTTTTGTAAGAGTAAAGGAAGCTCTCCCTTTTAAAGGCCATCTCTCTCACTGTATTGGAAAGACTTAATCTTTTGAGCTCTGATCAATGGAGAAGACAGAACGTAAATCTGAATAATGGTCATGACTTTCCTGAGACTACCCATCTTACCCTCCCATTGCCCACACCCCCAACATCTTTTGTCTTAGCTCTGGTTATTTAAGTTGGTGACTAAAGTCATGTGGGTGAGTTACTTGGTTTTACTGGGTTTCTTCCATGTATATAGGAGGCATATATGTTATTGTTAAACTTCTTTCGCTTTATTTCTCTTGTCAGTTTGTCTGATAGTTATTTGATTGTTTGCCAGCCTGAAAGAACCCAGAGGGATAGGGAAGATTCCCCTTATGCCACTACAGGGTCACGGTTTATCTTTAACTCTTAGGAAGGGGTAACACTGTCCACATCTGCACAAGGAAGAGGTAACCCGAGACTATGTTTGAAACTCTCCTGAAATCAGCTTTGTGTGTCTCTTCCTTTAATTTTAATTAGTATCCTTTCTCTGCGATAAACTATAGTTGTGCATAAAATAGTTTGTAGTGAGTTCTGTGAGTTCTCCTAGAGAGTTACCCAACTTTGAATGGTTTGGGGAATTCCTTCCTTCCTACACCATATTTAATGACATGCATATAAAGAATTTACATGGCTTTAAATTCTTGATTTAAGAAAGAACAAAGACATATCCCATGCTGAGATATGGTAAAAGGAGTCTGAAGTATCAAGAAGAGAGAAGAGGCTCTTCACAAGCCAAGGAGGAGATAACTTTATCTATACTCTGTAAGTGAAGGTAGATTTCTTAAAGAAGACACATTTGCAGAAAAACTTATATCTGGATTAAGTATTTCCCAAACTGCATTCTTCTAGGCAGTAAAGGAGCAATGATGACTTCTTTTTTTTCCTTTTCTTTTCTTTTTTTTAAGAAGTACTTTACTTATTCACACTATTTCCTCCTAGACCGGCACGTGAACCCAGGCCTTGTGCTCCTTTGGAGGAGTTGTCCTACCTGCTACTCCGCCACAGTGTGCCAATGATCACTTTTAATTAAGGGAAGAGCAGAGCATTTTGGAATGATGCTGATTCTTTGATCAAAGTAACACAAAAGTGTTAAGAAAGGAAGGAACTTCTTCACTTTCAGGGTTACCACTGTCCTTAGCTCAAAGTAGTCATGTCAGAGCAGGATGTCTACAGAACACCAATTCTGGAGACTAGGGGTGATCTGTTTTGAGTTTCTTCAAGCACCAATTATGATTTCTTATCCAAAAGTATTTCTTTTTTAAAAATTTATTATTTATTGAGGAAACTTTGATTTACAAAACAATATAAACCCATATCTGTAGTTTTACCATTCCTCAAATATATGACAACACACCGCACCCACACAAAATTACCAAAAGTCCTCCACCACTGTCCATTGGACCCCACCACCACTTGCTCCCACCCCCACCTCGTTCCCCACTGGTAACCTCGTTTCTATTGCTAATGTCCGAGATTTGGTTTCTATTTAGTCCATTCCTTTGCTTTGCTTCTTTAAATTCTACATAAGAGAAAGATGATCTGGTATATTTCTTTCTTCTGAATTGTTTTCAACTTAGCATAATACCCTCTAGTCTATTCAGGTTGTTGCAAATGACAAGATTTCATAATTTTTAGGGCTGTGTAGCATTCCATTGTATATGTATGCTGCTACTTCTTTATCCATTCATCTGATGATGGACACAGGTAGTTTCCAATCCTTGGCTATTGTAAATAATGCTGCAATAAGCATAGGGGGTATATATATCTCTGGGAATTAGTGTTTTTCTGTCTTTTGGGTAAGCATCCAGGAGTGGAATGATGGGATTGTATGGGATTTCCATTCTCAATTTTTTGAGGAATCTCCATACTGCTTTCCATAAGGGTTGTATCATCTACACACCTACTAACAGTGTAAAAGTGTTCCCTTTTCTCTGTATCCTCATCAATGCATGTTGTTTCTAGACTTTCAATAATAGCCATTCTGACAGGTGTATGATGGTATCTTATTGCTGTTTCGATTTGCATTACCCTGATGACAAGTGAGTAAGAGCATCTTGTCATCTGCCTGTTGGCCATTGGTGTGTCTTCTTTGGAGAAATGGCTATCCAATTCTTTTGCCCAATTTTTAACTGGGTTGTTTATTTTTCTGTTGTTGAGTTTTATGAGTTCTTTTTATGTTTTGGATATTAGGCCCTTGTTGAATGTATGATGTGCAGATTATCTTTTCCCAGTCAGTAGGTTATCTCTTTGTTTTGATAGTAGTTTCTTTCACTTGCAGAACATTTTTAGTTTGATATAGTTCAATTTGTTTGTTTTTGTTTTCCTTGTCACTGGAGTTGGGTCCCTAAAGACTTCTCTAAGGCTGATGTAATGGAATGACTTGCCTACATTATCTTCTAAGTATTTTATGATTTTCAGTCTTGCATCCTAGTTTCTAATCAAGTTTGAATTCATTTTTTGTATAGGGTGTTTGAAAATGGTCTCAATTCATTCTTTTGCATGTGGCTGTCCAGTTTTCCCATTTGTTGAAAAGATTTTTCTTTCTCCATTGTGTGTTCTTGGCTTCTTTGTCATAAATTTACTGATCATATATGTGTGTTTATTTCTGGTGATTCAGTTCTATTCCACTGATCTATGTCTCTGTTTTTATTCCAGTACCATACAGTTTTGCTCACTACCATTTTGTAGATCAAGATCTGGGAGTATGATTGAAAGTATCTTTTTTTGCCTACCTAGATGCCGTGGTAACTCGTTTTCTTGTTTGTCATGTAATAGTTTAGCTACTCAGTCTCACCTCCTAACTTCCCTGTTCTTAGCACTCCCCAGAAATACTGGTGTAACTGTTTCATGTATAACATTTTCTCATCATGAACATACGTTAATCCTAAAGTGGAACGTATAATAGAGATATATAGAAGGCATGATGATATTCAAAGTAGGGAAGGGCAACTATTAGGAAAATTTAGGAAGGTTTCACTAGGAATACTGTAGGATAACTGGAACTTGATGAATGGATAGAATTTTGCTAGATAAACACAAAGAGAAGATTTTTCTAAGTGCAGTATAACATGCACTTTAATTATAAGATGCTTTAGAAATAGAACTGCCCCACTAGGGATAACACATTGGGGATAACACTAACACTGTATTGTAACTTGGACAATTAGTTCATTTTATTGATTGATTTAAGATTCCAGGGTAGCAGTAGAATTGTGGGTTCCTGGAAACACATGAAAGAAGGATAAGAGGTGAAACTGCCAAAAATAACTCTATATTGGTTTAAGATCTGGCTAAAAGCTCAGAAAATGCTTGGTATTTGTTCAGTTCAGGACAGCAGTGGAACTGACATTGATAGCAATCTTTTTTTTTTTTAGGAAAGGTGCAGGCCGGAATGAAGGTGAGAAGAGGCAGGCAGGCAGGCAGAAAGAGAGGAGAAAGAAGCGTTTCATTTACTTTATTGAGTTGTTCATCCTGGATGTTCCTGCTGGCCTCACAAACTGGGATCCTTGGGATGTATGTGGATTCCTCTAGCCGAATGTGACTTATCAAACCACTGCTCCACCATATGTGCCCACTAATAGTAATCTTAAGGTCAAATAAAGAGCATTAAGCAATCGAGATTGATTTAATAGTGATGATTTTCTTACCAATCTTGTCTAAGTTCTTTTTGCCATATAATTAATAAAGATCACAGGCCATAGTAGGAAATGACAGAAAAAAATTCTTTGGTAAATGAGGGGGAAGTGACCTCATGTTCCAAAGGGATTCCCCTCCCTGGGCACATGGGGACCAGATTAAACGCTTTTTGCAAAGAAAGGAGAAGAGAGGAGTGGTGTTTAGGTCTTTGAAAAGGGGACAGAGTATTCCAGGACCAGAGGATCATGCGTACCTGGAGTGCTAATTTGGTCTGGACCAGAGCAGTCTTGGTGAGGAGGGATGGCAATTTAATATGTTCTTCTTATTGACTCTTGTCTCCTCTTTACCTCCACATTACCAGCTTTCACCAGTTTTCATAGTTCCTCTTGCTCACATTCTGGAGACATGGCAGTCCAGTCACCTTCATCTTCAAAGCTATGGTTGTCAATTCTATTGTCCTCTGTGACCTCACCCATTATACGTAGCTCTGGGGATTTTTTTTTTTTTTTTTTTTTTTTGAGCACATTTGGAGATTGCTTTACTGGTTTTGATTCTTTAGGATTCAAATAATAAAATCAAAACCTCATTATGGACCATTTTAATCACCATTGTCTAAAGTTGAATTTTAATTTGTGGTCATAAACTTCCCATACACATTAATGTTTTTATATGATTTTTCTAATTTTTCAATCACATTTCATATTTTCAAAAATTTCAGTTAAATTTAGTAAGTCATTTTAATTCTTATTTATTTTTAGAAGAGGGAGAAGCACTTCATTTTTATTTAGTTGTTCATCTTGCTTGTTTCCCCTGACCCAGGACATGAACCCGGGATGTATGTGGACTGTGCTCAGACAGAGGCAGCGGACATGACTATTCCACCAGGCTGCACCTATTTTTTTTTTTTTTTTCTTTTTAAAGGAAAGATGTAGGCAGGAAGAGAAAGAAGGAAGTATCTTTTATTATTATTATCATTTTTTTTTAACTTAGTTTTTCACACTGGTTTTTCCCTGCTTACATGGGATTCAAACTCAGGGCTACATGGCCTGCATGGAAGCGACTGACCCAACCACTGCTCCACCAGCTCTAGTGATTTCTAAAAATAAGCACAGCAGAATCATATGCTAACTTTGGTTCATCCGTTTTGAGAGAATAGCCAAGCACATACGACAATGTCAAAGCAAAAGAATGATAGTGGGTATGGCTAGTGGCTCAATGTTGTCTTTGACTCTGAGGCAGTCCACAGACCAAGGACCAGTTTGTACCCCAGGACCATGTAGAACAACTAAAATGAACAACTAACTAATTAAACAAGTAAATGCTTCCTCTTCTCTCCTCCTATCTGCCCGCCTGCCTATTTGCTTCATTCTTGCCTGTTCCTCTTAAAATAATAATAATGATGATGACGATGATGACAGTATTTACCTTTATAAAAGCATCTAAGAATGTTCAAATAATGTTTATATTCATTAACTGATTTGACCCTGGTTGTGATAGTGAGAAACAACGACAGCAAGGCTTAGGAAGAATGTTTTGATCGATAGTCCAACATCAGTCTGTCCTAATTAGCAGAGCTGGACTAGAATCCAGGCATCATAACTATGCTTAGAATTCTTTTTATTCCACTACTAGAACATACCTGACTCTCAGGGTGACATGATGAGACTTTCAAAATAACCCACTGGAAGGGATAGATCCAACAACAGAAAGCTTAAAGCAAAGATTGTGAAAAGTTATAGTGTTCTGAAAAACAAAGCCCCGAATCATGGACTGTTGGATGATTGTTCTGGAATTCCCTTGATTCCCCATCAAGTTGGGTCCTGCACAGACATTCAGCTACACTCATTGTTTATTACTTGACTTAGGTCACTAAAGTCAGTTGATCAACTGGCTACAATGAGCAACCTAAACACCTGAGGGCTGCTTGCTTCCCCGTTTTGTGATGAAAATTTCTCATGAGTAGGTGTTATTTGCCAAGAGGGAACTTCCCTTAAAAATGCCTAATGTGGATGAGGAGTCCTAGTTTCTTTTTCTCTAGAATGTTTTGAGTAAGTAGGAATATTTGGTTGAGTTTTCTATTATAACTCATTTGAGTTAAACTCTGTTCTTTTATCATTGTTTATGTCCTTTTATTTTATCTTAGCTTTTTGTCTTCAAGAATTCTTTAAGTTAAATCATTGGAAATTCGGTTAGAATATTCTTCTGCGCTGTATTGCTCTGCAAAGTGTACACAGTTGGTATATTTTGGGGACCCTTGAAAGAATGAAGAATGTGTGAGAGTATTTCTTCACTTCATAGACAGAATAACTTCACTAGATTCAAGGTTCTTAGACCACAATCATTTCCCTTAAATTTTGTTGATATTACTTCACTATCTTTTGGTACTTGGTGTTAAAGAGAAGTGTGATGATATTTGATTCATTTTTCTTTGGGGTGCCTTTTTAAATAAAACATCTCAATATTTGTTAGGTATTTTTTCTATCCTTGACATAAAAAAGCTCTCACTGTAAAAATAAGATAGGAGATTATGAAAATTTGTAAAGTACAGAAAATATGAAGAATAAAGCTAAAAGTAACTAATGAACCTACTAAGTTAATGTATTGTTAATATTTTGGGGTGTATTCCCTTCCAGACTTAATTTTTAGTGCATTAAAAATACACTGAATATAAAATAAGATAATAATATAATCTTACATACAGTAGGGAAACATAAAATTATGTGATTTTTGTATATAGTTCTAAGATACTTAATTGGAAAAACAATGGTTCTTAAGACTTGTGGCTGGAGAAACTCATAGGGAATGTGATAAAATCTGAACTCTCCAGAAAATGGAAGGGTTTAAATTTCTGTACACAGTTCCAACAAGTTTTCAATAAAGTTTTCTCACATATTTAAAGATAAGCCTTGATAATAATGTTTAACATCCATTAAATAATTGTACTAGACATATAAATGTTTTATATGTATTAACTATCTTTTCCTTCTTTGGGCCCCTGGTCTAGAAAACAGGTCTTTAGACTTTACATTGCCTGTACCTTAGCAACTGTGCCTGTAATAATTGATTTAAGTTTATTACAATCCAATCAGGAATGTAGTGTTATTATTTAATTTTTCATATAAGGGACTTAGGACATTGGTGTGCCCTGAAGTGTGGTTGAGTCCACCACCTCAGCCAAGTGCATTCTACATACATGCCAAGGACTGAGGCTCCAGTTGCTGGGTTGGGTTGGGTGGTAGGCAGGGCTAGGGTGGAGAGCAACTTAAGATGTACAACTAAAATAAAAATAAAAATAAAAAAAAAGAAAATGAAAAAAAAAAAAAGATTTTGATTAACTTCAGAGTCCATACTCTTAACCATTAGACCTATGTTAATAATCGATGTTGTCACAGTTGAGGTGTTGGGGTTTTTTTTTAAAGGAAGAAGAATTTTATTTATTTAGTTGTTTATTGTGCTCTTCAACCCGCTAACTCAGGTGCCTGGGCCTCGTATGGTCCACACCCTTAGTGGCCTGAGCTGCAAGGGTAGACCCTCCATTGAACTGAGCTTTGTGAAGATGCAGTAGAAACAACTTTTAAACTCACTTAAGAAAGTTCAACACAGAGCTATATCTAGGTTGACCAGGACATTGGGGATCCAGATTTAATGCTGGCCATCACGGTTTGGAGACTGTTTTTCTGTAGTATGCCATCAGCAGGATTACAAAAGGGCTTGGAAGTGACTGTGGCTATACAGACACCAAGTATTGGTGATTTTTAAATAGCACTCAATTTTTTTGAAACTCCTCTCATTGAGTTTGTATTTCTCTTCTTGAAATTGAAGATATGGACCTAAGTTGAAGAAATGGACCATTTTCAGCCCACGAAAATGGAAGCTAGCTCTAAGCACTGAGTCCTTCTACTTCTTGGTTGACAAGATTCTTCTCTGTTCATTTGGTCACATGACAGCCTTCTGCCTGAACCTGTTGGCTCTGTTTTTTGAAAGTCTTGAGATTTTTCAGTGCACCCTGGTAAAGTAGTGGTTCAGCCAATTGTCTCAGCAGTAGTGCAGTCCACATTCATCGCAAAGAACTCAGTTCATGTCCTGGGTCGGGGAGAACAGCCAAGACGTACAACCTAATAAAATAAAGTGTATCTTCCTGTCTGGCTACCCAGGTGCCTTCATCCCTACCTGTACCTTCCATTAAAAACAAAAAAAATGAGATTTTCATTCATGTTGATCTTTTGGCAGATGAAAAGTTTATGGGTTAGAAGACAAATAAAAGATAGGATTAATTTTTATTTTTAAATTATTGGTTAGGCACACTCTGGTAGCCCAGTGGTTATGTCTGCCAGGCTAGTACACATACATCCCAAGGACTTGGGTTTGCCAGGGGTGTGTGGGGAACAACTAAGATAATGAATAAATAAAAATAAAAATAAAATACTTCTTCCTCGCCTCTCTTCCTTCTTGCCTGCCTGCTCCCTTCATTCCTGCCTTCACTATTCCTTAAATATAAATAAATAAATTAATACATGAATATTATTTGTTAGAAAGATACATCATTAATAATAATAAGGGTGCATTCTGGTGGCCTAGCTGCTCAGCACACTGAGTACAGTCTACATTCATCCCAAGGTCCTCGGTTCAGAAAACAACCAAGATAAGCCACTAAATAAAAATAATAAAGTGATTCTTCCTCCTTTCTTTCTGCCTGTCTACCTATTTGCCTTCATTCCTGCCTGCACCTTTCCTTTAAAAAAAAAAGTAATAAAGGAGGCTTACAATAATGGAGAAAATAAACACATACTGTAGAATATTTTTCAGAGAAAGGGAAGTGCTTGTCATAAAAAAGATATTGTCAGCTAACCCCATCAAATGAGTATTCAAAAGCTAATTTTGGCCAGGACTGTAAGATACTACTTATATAATGTGTCACACAGCGTTTAATATAAGTATCCTACAATGAATCCCAAGTGCAAGGTCTGCATTTGATATTAGATGATAGACTAGAGAGTAATTCTCAGATTTATAATTTTGGTGGGAGCTGTTAGAGTTGTCAAATCATTCATAGATTTTTTAATGCATCCCTGTGGCTCAGGTCACATAAATTTTATGAACCCCAAGGTGGGGGACCTGGGTTTGAAATGTAGGGCTGGAGGTAAAAAAACTTTTTATTTTTGCATTGCAGTAAGAAATAGTTTGTGAAATAAGATATAAAGTTTGGTTATTAACTGAAGTGTCTTGCTTTCTGACTATATGCCCTACTATCAGGCATAAATGAACAGGAATGGACCGGGTACAAATAGGCATGAACTAAAGTCTTAGTCATTTGGCAAATAGACAAAAAACGAGAAGACATTTTCAAGGTAGGGATGGTAAATCAAATACTATAATATTTGATTTCTGGATTGAGCACAACAATTTATTCTATTTATATTTGAATTAATGATTCCTGTATGTATTAATAAAATATTATGGTGTTTGGCATCTTTTATGACAAGCTAAACAAAGAAGGCAAATATTCAGAGAGGCTGAAAATTCCTTATCTTTTCAGAGTCTGTTTCTGGATCACAAGACTTGACTGCAAAATAGATTTGAAAGAGAACTGTTGATAAAAATGGCATAACACAAGTCCTGTAAGAAATTTTGAGGGGCTATGTTGATAAAATTTGAATGAGAGGAATCCAAGTTTCTTCTTTTATGCAGAAACTGATAATATGTCTTAAATTTAATAAGGCAATGAAAGGGACCAGTAAAGAAAAACCAATCTTGAAAAAGAAAAAAATGGTAAGATTCACACTTTTTTTCTTTTTAAGGAAAGGTAAAGGCAGGAATGGAGGTGAGCAGGCAGACAGGCAGGAAGAGAGAGGAAGAAGCAGCATTTCATTTTATTGCCATCTTAGCTGTTCACACTGGTTGTTTTCCCCCTTGTCCCAGGTTGAACCCAGGGGTATGTAACTGTGAACTTCATAGGTTATTAACCTAACCTCTGTCCTACTGGGGTGCACCACTGTTTTGTTTTTTATTTTTAAGGAAAAAAGCTATAGGCAGGCAGGCAGGCAGGAAGAGAGAAGAGGAAGGAACATTTATTTATTTTATTTAGTTGTTCATCTTGGTTGTTCCCCCTGACACCAGGTCTTGAACCTGGGTCCTTGGGATATATGTGAATTATGTTTGGTGGCCTCATTATCTAGGCCACCACGGTGCAGCAGAGTCACATTTCTTGATTTCACTTACTGCTAAAGTGATAATAGATCAAAACTGTGGGGTAGTAGCGTAAGCATAGACGTAATGATAAAAGGAATAGAATTGAGAGTTTAGAAATAAACCCATACATTTTGGGTCCACTGATTTTTTATAATTATGCCAAAATAATTCAATGAAAAAAAAAAAAAACAAGTGTCTTTTCAACAAATGATACTGGGGAAATGGATATCCACATGTAAAAGAATGAAAATTGAACCTTTACCTCACTGATAAGCAAAAATGAACTCAAAATAGACCACTGACCTAAAAGTAAGAGGCAAAACGATAAAACTCCTAGGAGAAAACAAAGAAATGGATGTTTATAACTTTGGATTAGGCAATAATTTCTTAGATACGATGTCAAAAGTATGAGCAACAAAAGAAAACACAGATAAATTAGAATTCATAAAAATTTGAAAGTTTCTTCATCTTTGGCACCCTCATGATTCAGGCATTAAGTCTGTGGCCCAGGCCAGGACAGTCCACATAAAGTTCAAGGACTTGAGTTTGTGACCTGGGACTAGGGAAACAACCAAAATAAATAAACAAACAAATAAATAAATACGTAAATAAATAAATAAATACCTCCTCCTTTTCTCTCTTCCTTCCTTCCTTCCTGCCTGTCTATTTGTCTTCATCTCTGCCTGCTTCCTCCCTCTAAAAATAAATAAATAAATAAAAATAAAATTTCTTCTTCAAAGGGCGCCATCAAAAAAGATAAAAGACTGCCCACATAATGGGAAACACTTTGCAAATCATATATCTAACCAGGCTCTGGCATCCAGAATATATAAAAAACCCAACTTGACAGCAAAAACAAAGCCAATTTAAAAATGAATAAAGAGGTGAACCCTGATGGCTCTGGTGCTATGTCAGTGTCTGGGCGATGAGTAAAGTCCCAGGACCTGATTTGAGACCCATGCTGGGAGAAAGAAAAAAAGGAAATGATCTGAATAGAATTTTCCCCAAAGAACACATGCAAATGGTCAATATGAATATGAAAAGATATTCTGCTGAACACTATTAGTGATTTGCAAATCAAATCAAAATTACAATGCAGACACCCCCATCACCCCACCCCACCCCACCCCTGGCAGAGCAGTGGTTGGGTCAGTTGCCCTGGAAGGAACAAGTCACATACTCCTGGGTTCGTCCCGGCCTGTGGGGAGGCAACCAGTGTGAACAACTAAAATAAAAGTAAATAAATAAAAATGCTTCTTCTTATTCTCTCTTCCTGCCTACCTATCTACTCACCATTTTTTCCTGTCTGTAAAAAACAAGCAAAATACAGGCGCACCTTGGTGAAGCAGTGGTTAGCTCTGCCACCTCAAGCTGAATGAAGTCAGCATACATCCCAAGACTCTAGGTTCATGTCCTGGGGCTGGAGAGAACACCAAAGTGAACAACTAAATGAAAAACAAAATAAAAAGCTTCCTCCTCTTCTCTCTTTCTGCCTACTTGCCTATTTAGCCTTTGTTCCTACCTGCTCCTTTCCTTAAAATAACAAAACAAAACACTACAATGCAATACCACATCACACCCACAAAAAGGACTAAAATAAAATGGCAGCTAATAACAAGTATTGTGGAAAAATTGGAACTTTCATAGATTACTGATGAGATTATAAAATGGTACAGTTGCTTAGGAAAGTAGGAAGGTCTTCAAAATATCAAACAGAATTACCACATGTCCCAGCAATTCCACTTCTAGGTATATAATCAAAATGATTAAAAAAAAGTGTTTAAACGAAAACATATATTACAAATGTTTACATCAACATTACTCATAACAGTCCCAGAGTGGAAATAATCCAAATGTTCTTCAACTGATACATATGTGTAAACAGTATTATTCAGTCATATAAAATAATTAAATACATGCTACATCACGCATTAAAATATTATGCTAAGTGAAAGAAGTCAAGCACAGAAGCCAAGCCACTTATTGTTTGATTCCATTTATCTGAAAAGGCCATGTCTACAGAAAGTAGTTAGTGGTTGTCATTCTGGAAGTGGGGGAGAGGCAATGAGAAGTGATTGCTAATGAATATGGGTTTCATTTTGCTATAATGGAGTGTCCTAAAATTAGAACTTGGTAATGAGTTGCACAACTCTGGATTATGCTAAAAACTTACCTCTCCCCCTCCC